>JAJHSJ010000002.1:87565468-87686511 GCA_021015155.1 Magnolia officinalis | reverse complement strand
CATCATCCTTATAGCAAATTAGTAATCATACCAAAGGTTGAAGGACCTAAGAACCTTCTTACTAAAACTTTGGCTTCCAGATTTTGGGGAGTGTTAGATAATGTTATTTTTTAATCCCAAGGCGTGTTCGTTGCAGGAAGGTAGATGTTAATTGAAGATGAATGTTTGGATTCATGGTTCAGGGCAAAGAAGAATAGCATCATCTATAAACTGGACATTGAGAAAGCAAATGACCACGTGTGTTGAGAGTTCCTGGCTTATAGGTTGGGGAGGTTGGGATCATGGTGTGCTGTAAGCCTGTAACAACTGTTACGAGGCCTTAAAGGCTGTTACATAAAGGACGGTGACAACTGTTACATGTTACAAGGTCGTAAAGGCTGTTACGGAAAAATGACCTGTACCCGAGGCATAAAAGAAGCATTTTCTACGGGATCCCAAAACCAACAGCCACCCCGAAGCTGAGTAGGTGGATTGGTTCGAGTGGAGAGAAAAAGAAAAAGAAAAAGATTGAACTGAAAATCTTTTCTGGAGATATCCATTTTGGTCTACCGTTACCATTCTGAAATCACCCATTAGATGCACGGCCTTAGACCAATAAGGACGAAGATGTGATTGCCTCTGTAATAAAGAGAAATTTGGCGCACATCCAATTGAGTATCTCCTAAAACTTTTAAGTCACGAATTCCCATGCCGTTAAAGCCCCCTGTACCGACCCGTCACGCCCCCCGTAAAGGCTATAACGGTCCCATAATAGTCCATTACGAGACTAATACAGTCTTTTTGATTATTTTTTTTAAATAAAAAAATCGTAATAACTGTTACGGCCCTCGTAATGGTTGTTACAACCCATATCGTAAAGGTAGTGGTGGTGGTTGTTACGACTGAAGTTATCGTTACGAAATACATTGGTTGGGATGTGGTTCGAAATGGAGAAAATGGGTCCCAAGTGTGTTCATTTGACTTGATTCTCGATGCTTGTGAATGATTTCCCCAAACACTTCTTCCATGCGTCGAGGGGTTTGAGGTAGGTTGATCCTTTGTCTCCATTTCTCTGTCATGGTTGTAGAAAGCTTGAGTAGAATGTTAGATAGAGATAATGCTGTGGGGCTGTTTTGGGATTTTGGAATGGAGAACGCTGATTTTCTTTTTATTTAAAAAATCTCCCATATCCAATTCGTAGATGATACGTTCCTCTTTTGTGACACTAATGAGGTGATTGTGGACAATCTAAAAAAGGTGGTAAGTTACTTTGAGGTGGTTTTGGGGTTAAAAGTAAATATTTAAAAAAGTGAAATATTAGGCATTGTATGCCCAAAGAAGAGGTGGCTAGATTGGTGGGGGTAGTTGGTTGCTGAGTTGAAACTTTTATGTCATTGTACCTTGGGTTGCCTTTGTGCATTGGCATGCCTACAAACCATCTTGGGGATAGAGTGATTGAGATGTTTGAAAGAAAATTATCCAAATGTAAAAGTCGATATTTGTGATGGGCGGAAGGTTGACTCTTATTGAGGCAACATTGTTAAATCTCCTAAAGAGGGTAGTCATCAATCCAACGATCAGCCGAGAATCGAATCCTTTGCCCATCGTCGCATTTGAATTGAATGGATTCCTTGAATTTGTCCTTTACAAAATGGACCACTCTCCACATTCCGGAAGCCCGTTAATTGGATAAATCCTTACCCACCAACCCCACTCCTAACCCTCCCGGCAGAATGAACTTATTGGAGGAGGAAGAGGAGGAACTTGCTTAGCTTTTGGAGAGTGAGGGATGCTATGGTATGGCCTAAAGTCAAATCTAGCCCGTTCTTTGTATGTTCTTTTTATTAAGGTGTTCCCTGTCAGGGTGGCGATGGATGCAGGTTCACCTCTTAAGGTTGTGGCATTCGCATAGTTAGCAAAAAGAAACGAAGTGCTTACAATTGACAACTTGTAGAAAAGAGCGACGGTGATCTCGAATTGTTATATTGTGTGTATGGGAAACGCGGTGTTGGTGATTCATTCATTATGCATTTGTTGAAGAGGTGTAGCATAGATGCCTTGCTTTTTTTAATATGTTTTGGGTGATGCTAGGGTCCATTGATTCTCTCCCTTCCGCGTGGCACGGGGTGGGAGCTGCTAGGGATGGTAAAGTGGCTTGGAGGTTGGTCCTATAGCCGTTTTATGGGCGATTTGGGATTTGTGAAACAATAGGATCTATCGGGGCATAAGCGGGTTAGTATCAAATGTTCTAAAAAGGGTAAAGGCGGATGTCCTTGATTGGGCTGAGTTGGCTGGGTCGTTGTTATAATAAAAGTTGCCTTCCCAAAAAAAAAAAAAAAAAAAAAAACAAAGAAAGAAAGAAAGAAAAGGAAATTTGCAAAGGACATGCCGTGCAATTATTACCATGGTGTGCCGTAAAGGCCGTTATGTAAAGGTAACAGTGGCAACTGTTACACGTTATGGGGTCGTAAAGGTCGTCGGCCGTTACCGATAAAATGACCCGTAAAGGCTATTACAGCCCCTGTAACGGCCCGTTACGTCCCCTTTAAAGGCTGTAATGGCCCCGTAATGGCCCGTTATAGGTTTTTCGGGTTTTTTTCAATTAAAAAAAAGGGGGGGACCGTTACAGCCGTTACGGGGGTCGTAACAGCCGTTACAACCCTTATCGTAAAGGTAACAATGGTGGCTTTTACGGCCACCATTACCGTTACGGAATACCTTGATCATTACCCAAATTCCGTACCTCTCTTGTTGGTAATAACAGAAAATTTTGTTTTGACCTTTTGAGCCAGCACCTTTCCTAAGGTAAATTGTTTTAAGCATGAGAGGGAATGGTTATTATTGTTGTTGTTGTTGTTTTGTAGAGATTGGCATATTTAACCATCTTGCTGAATATCGTAACATGCAGAGATGTGTTCTCTCAATTTCTCAAGTTATTCCCTCTTTCCAGCTGCATTTGGAGACGCATAGTTGAGTATTTAGTTGTTGGGATGTGTGTGGATGCACTATCCCCTCCATTAGAAGGAAATTGTAATTCTTTCTATAGCTATTTTCTACAGATCTAAGAGATCAAGATAGCTGCTTTTTTTTTTTTGGTGGTGGTAGGTAACCTAGGCTTGAACCTGAGACCTCAATGTTGAAACACATCCTGTTCACCATTGAGCTATGGGCTCAAACCCTACGTGAGACAGCCTAATAATGTCTACGTGAAACCTATGATGGCCAGAAACGGGTGCTGATATAGATAGATCCATGGATGGGGATACACTCCATTTTTCAAAGATCTCGGGTAAGGTAGATATGGATGTGTATTCCTGTGTAGCAACATAGTGAAATTTAGATTTAAGATGAAACATATGACCCATTCTATGAATTTTTAGTTTTATTAAACAAGGTGTTTGTTCTTGCTTGACATGCTAACTTTAACAATATTGTTGATGTAACAAAGTTGTTTATGTTTGCCGTTTTTACAGCACACGAGTGCCCTTATATCAAGATGAGAATGTAAGAAAATTGTTAGAGTTTCAGAAATCATGAATCTAATGCAATAGGATTCCAGTTGAGGGAGGGTGGGACAATGCAACAAAACCAACTGTTGAGGTTTAATTTCCTGATGACAAGGCAACAAAACCAACTGTCAAATGTTAAGTTGGGTAAGCTTCAATGTCAAATGTCATTCTGTGTTAGAAATTAGGCAAGCTATGATGTCAAATGTGATTCTGTGTTAGAAATTAGGCAAGCTATGAGGGATGGAGGGAGGGTAATGAGCTAGCTTGTTTTGTTTTGTACCCTCTGGCTATTTCTTTAATAAAATTTATTTGCTGATGAAAATGGATTTCAGTTAAGCATTCACACATGTATCTTAAGGTATACTTCGCCAGTATTGGTAATGTCGTGTTTGGCACAATACATAAAAGTTACCACAACATGGAGTATAAGAAGTTGGACACTACTGAGGTTTAATTTCCTGATGATAACACAACAAAACCAACTGTCAAATGTTAAGTTGGGTAAGCTTCAATGTCAAATGTGATTCTGTGTTAGAAAGGCAAGCTATGATGTTGGTCTAGAAATAGCGGAGTTCGATTACTGAAGTTCGCATTCATTATATGATGCTTAAGATTCTTTATGCTACCATAACCATGTAAGATAACATGCCTAGAGCATCATATCTCTGACCATTTTTTTTTTCCGTCTTTTCTTGGAGATAATTTTCAAGAACTCCATTCTAATTTCAAGTAAAAAGTGACTTGTAAAAGATGTTGATCAAGAAGATTATTACCTATAATTCATTTTAGTTTGAGGAATTTTTTAGTAATTAGCAGTTATCTGTTCTCCGAAACACAAAAGGTTGCAGCATAGTTAGGAGTCTGCATTGTTACGGCACTTTCAAAATTTCCTTTCACTGTCTTCTAATTTTCATGAGAAAAGATGGAACACTTCACTGCTAATGTTGTGTGCCATGCTCAAACTACCTCTTATGATGTCCGACATTATTTCTAGATGGAATAGAAAGTTGCATGGAAATCGTATAATTCTCTATTTTGACCTCGTCCCTATCTTTTCTTTCCTCCCAATCTCTTCTTTTACTGCATATTTTTCTTGGTAAACATGCTTGCTTTCTTGTGTTTTCTGTACAGATACTAGATGCTGATGGAATTGCTGCTCCAGGAGAAATAATTAGACCAAATGACATCTATATCAATAGACAGACGCCTATTAATACAGTAGCAACTTTTAGTAATCCATCGGAATTACCGGACAGGTTCTCTCTCTCTCTCTCTCTCTCTCTCTCTCTCTCTCTCTCTCTCTCTCTCCATGTGTGTGTGTGTGTTTCTTTTCTTTTTTCTAATGAGTGTCCAGGTACATTTATGTAGATATAGATGTGTCTCATAATCTTTTGAATTGCCAGTGCATACAAGTTCACTCCACAGAAGTACAAAGGCCCTCAAGGGGAGACAACTGTAGTTGATAGAGTTGCACTCTGCTCAGATGTTCACCATAATTTATGCATCAAATTTATACTTCGTCAGACCCGTAGACCAGAGGTAAATTTACTATGAGCAGTCGTTTCTATTTCTGGACCTCCTGAACAACTAAAGAATTATTTTTGTACCTCATTGGTGAGTCTAATATATGCACTCAGGTAGGTGACAAATTTAGCAGTAGACATGGACAAAAAGGTGTTTGTGGCACCATTGTTCAGCAGGAAGACTTTCCGTTTTCTGAACGTGGCATATGCCCTGATTTAATCATGAATCCTCATGGATTTCCAAGGTGAAAACTTCTCTCATTCTTATTATTATCATTCCAACCAGGATAGTAAACTTAGCTCTTGCAAAGGAATTTTTTGTTTTTCTAAATTTAATTATCTTGCTTCACTTCTTGGTAGTTAGCCAATGCCATCACTGCATTATTATCAACTAACACAGGCAAGCATGGCGTCAGGTTTTAGATGTTGCAATAGAGTGGGAGCAAGACTAGTAGCAATGACATATGATTTGCATTTTCGTCACGTGGGAATGAAAATAAATGATACAAATGCAATATTGTATATTACGGGATTGCAAATGATTAGTAAATTTATAGTCATGGAAATCCCCATATGTTTTTTCATAATCTGTTTGCATAATAAGTGTTCCATTTTGAAAGTTGCATTAAGGTCTCAATTTAATGGAAATCTGGGATACTTTCTCCATGTTACTAATGCTGTGTGTTTTGTCCAAGTATTCGCTATGAAAAAATAGTTGACTTTTTACCATAATCATAAACCTAAAACCAATTTATTATATATAAAATAGTTTCAAAGAAAGAGTAATAATTATAAACCTGAAATCATTTCTTTTTGTATGAAACGGTGTCACAAATTTTATTTTAATTTTGAAAGGTGAAAAGGTATCACAATTTTTATTTTTATTTTTTTGAAAGGTGAAAAGGTGTCACAAATATAAAAGATAGTAATTAGAAATAATCTTGTAAGAGCTGTCATATAGTGTCAAACATACGAACTTTATGACATTTTGGCACAACATGATTTCAAGAAACATATCATATTATGTCGCATGGTTAAAAGCAGTGTTCGAAATATCGGTATCGCACATGGTATCGCACCCTTGGGATACAGATACGTCTCGGTTATCGCATGAGATATATCATTCGTATCACGTAATTTATCGCACCTTTTGGGAAACATTAGGAAAATGTTTGAATTTTTCAATGAAACTTCAGGGATTATTAAAAATGACCTTAATACACACTTTTAAATCATAAAATCTCCACAAAAAAAAAAAAAAAGAAAAAAAAAGTGCACATAATATGTTTCCTTTGTATAGGGTCCTAAGTCATGCATTGTCCGATTGAACTAAAACAACTATATTCAAATATGTTGCATAACATTTATAAATGCATCAAGACATGTATATCCACACCGTCCATCTGTTTTGCCACCTTAATTTATGGCACCATACCAAAAATGAAGCATATCATTAAAACCATGCCATATTATCAAGTGGTGGCCCATGCCATATGAAACAATATTGATTGAAGGCCCTACCATTAAAACCTTCTTAGGGCTCACCTTAATGTTTTCGTAGTGTTTATTTACCATCCAATTAGTTGATAAGTTCATAGAAGCCTGAATGAAAGGAAAACAAATATCAGATTGATCCAAAACTTTTGTGGCCCATTAATAGTCAATCACAACCTTTTCCTTTGGTATGGTCCACCTGATAATTGGATGTGCTTCGTTTTTTGGATAATACATTAAAATGATTTGGAAAAACGGATGAACGGCATGGATACAAAATACATACATTAAGGTGGACCCCGCATTAAGGGCCGCACCGTCTTGGGTGGGTATGGGGTCTCACCTAATCCACTCTCTAATTCATGACGTTGATATATTTACTTTTTGATAGGTCTTGGCTTTAAAAATGAGGTAGATTGTGCGGGCCCCATGCATTCTATCCATGCCATCCATTCATTTTTTATTTTTTTTTTGGATAAATTTCAAGCCTGAGAAAAAAATGGGGCAAATCCAGATATCAAGTGGACCACATAAGATGACGTACGTAATATGGTGGGACCTTGGCTGTGTGGCCACCTCGACGTAATATGATGTATATACACCGTCAATTCATTTTGGCATATTATTTTAGGGAATGGGCCAAAAAATGAGGCAAATCCAAAAATGAGGTGGACCGCACCACGAAAAAGTGATCATTGAATGGCTACCATTAAAAAATTTTTAGGGGCTACAAAAGTTTTGGATCAAGCTAATATTTATGTTTTCTCTTCATCTAGGTCTTTCAGACCTTATGAACAGATTGGATGGCAAATAAACTCACGATGGGCCCTAGGAAAGCTTCAACGGTGCCATATCATTGCCATGACTTCCTATCATTTGGTGCACTTGATCCATATATTTACCTATATTTTAGGCTTATACCCTAACCTATCAAAATGGATGGACGGTGTGGATAAAACACATATCATGGTGGGCCCTACAGAGCCTCTGACAGGACCGTCCGTCTCCAAGGATTTCAATCCGTGCCGGACGCGGATTTCCTGCAAAAGGCTTTCACAGGATGTTCTTGCCTCAGATGCTAGATGGGGCCCACTGTAATGTTCGTGAGAAATCCACCCCGTCCATCCATTTGGTGAGATCATTTTAGGAGATGCAACTGAAAATGAGGTGGATCTAAAACTCAAGTGGGCCATATGAGAGGGAAAACTAGGCAAAGAGTTTTCTACCGTTGAAACTTTCCTAGGATCCACCTTGATGTTTTTATGCCATCGAAACCGTTTATCAGGTCATTCCCACTGGATGAAGTGAAAACATAAAAAACTTATCTTGATACGAAACTTCTGTGGCCATAAAAATGTTTCAACGATGGTCACTGAATCCCTACTGTTTCCTCTCGTGCCGCCTGCCTGAGTTCTGGATCCACCACATTTTCAGTCGCATGTCCTAAAATGAGCTTGCAAAAAAGATGGACGTGGCGGATTTCTCACAAACATCACAGTGGACCCCACCTAGCATCCTAGCGCAAGAACGAAAGTCTTTCGCATGAAATCCGTGTACGACTGCACGATAAAAAAGGCTCGGAAGCCCTATTTGTAAGTAGAGAGGGTTTCGGCCCCTAAAACCCTAATCTCTCTCCCAAATCTCTGGATATCTCCGGATTTTTTTCACATTATCTTCCAAAATCAATTCCCTACAAACTTCCGAAATCAATTCCCTACGAACAACGCACTTCGATTCAAATGGCCCATTAAATGCAGCTTCCGATCAGCGCAAACTCTTTTGTAGGTATGGAAATCCACATTGTTGAAGGTTTCTCTCTTCTTCTTTTTTTTTTTTTTTTTCGATTTTTTCGGATATTTACATACAAATAAAAAAATAAAATTTCTTGGTATCTTTTGACGGGTTTCGTATCGCTGGGTTGCGATACCGATAATATCGGCCAATAGTATCGATATTGCGAACACTGGTTAAAAGGGTTGCAAGTATTAAAATGGTAATCAATATTATATGAGCGTCGTGGTTATTGAGTATGATATAGCGTTACGGTCCATTTTATTTGTCTCGCAATTACATGAGGTTGTAGAATACCCCTTCAATCTCTCAAGAGATATATATGGCATGATAGAAATCTTTTCTAAACAAAATTTATGTGATAAAATATTTGTTGTGTTGCATTTTAGTGCAACCTGTTGGGAACGCGACAAGCCCTAACATGACTTGTCCGGTGCAGAAGCAACCTTAAACAAAATCACACAACGCAATAGGGAAAGAAAAATTCAAGCAATCACAAAGAACACAAATTTTACGTGGAAAAACCCTTGTGGGACAAAACCATGGCACCAAGTGACAAACAATTCACTATGAATAGAAAGTTACAAGAGATGGAACAACTTACAGATGAGAAACCCTTCTCCTTCAAAACCTTTGAAAACGTGCTAAGCTCCTTTCGTTCTACCCTAATTGCGTAATTAGAAGCCTATTTATACACTTGCGCATGAAATTAGAAATAAAAACCCGCACTTACGCATTCTGCTCGGTCACACCTTCGGTCGACCAACACATCAACAGAGTCTCTCAGTCAACCAAAGCAAGTCTCTGTCGACCAGGAACATCACAACGTGCTTCAGTCGACCCAAGAGTTCCTCAATCGACCGAACAACATTAGATTAAAGGCACTCTATCAACAATCTCCACTGTGGCTTTAATCCTCCAGCTCCACTGCTCCAAGTTGCTACAACCATCTCTAAAATTTCTTCATAGTAACGCCATCATCGTCCCTTCTTGTGCACTTTCCGTCTTCATTCGTTCTTTGCTAAGCCCAAGGAAATCGAGCAAAACCTGAACTTCCCAGAACCACCTTTGTAAGCATGTCCGCCAGATTCTCACTAGTGTGAATCTTTTCAAGAGTAACACCGCCTTCCTATAGCATCTGCCAAATAGAATGATGACGAACATCAATGTGTATAGTCGGGGAATAGTATACTGAGTTCTTTGCCAAATTGATCGTGCTTTCGCTGTCACAATGCACAAGCACGCCTTCCTGTTGATGCCTCAATTCATGCATCACCACTTTCAACCGAACTACTTCCTTGAATGCTTCCGTCATTGCCATATATTCTGCTTTGGTTGTGGAAAGAGCAATCATAGACTAAAGCTTCGACATCCAACTGATCGCTCTACTTGCTAACACAAACGAGTAACCGGAAGTCGACCTTCTATTGTCCACATTACAGCATAATCCACATCTACATAACCTACAAGTCTCTCTTTAGATTTTTCGAATGTCAAGACGTAGTCGGTCATACCTCGTGTGTAACGAAGTAACAATTTCACTGCCTCCCAGTGTTGTTTCTCGGGGTATGGCATGTATCTACTCACAACACCCACCGCATGTGAAATATCTAGTGTAGTACAGACCATGACATACATAAGACTATCAAATGCGCTCGAGTAGGACACAAGAAGTAGAAAGAGATTTAAGGAGCATAATGTGAAGAGGAGATGAGAATATTGAGAGAGGAGAAGAAGAAGGAGAGTTTGGGAGAAAATGATGTGTTAGGCTTGCTTGCCCTAACACATAGTGTTTTATTATGATAAAGCATATAGTACACTGCAGGAGAAAGGAGAGGTGTGCACATGCACTTACATTAAAAGAGCCCACTAACCACACACAATACACCATACAATACACTAGCATTCTCTATACTCCCCCTCAAGTTGGAGCATAGATATTGATCATGCCCAACTTGTTACGAACACGATGAAGAGCATCTCGACTCAAGGACTTTGTAAGAACATCAACAAGTTGATCCCCAGATCGAACAAAAGGAGTGACAATTTCCTTAGAAGCGACATTCTTCCGAATGAAGTGACAATCGACCTCAATATGCTTGGTTCACTCGTGGAAAACTGGGTTACGAGCAATATGGATGGCCGCTTGATTGTCACAGTGAAGAGGAATATGATCCGAAGGAGGATAGCCAAGTTCTAAAAGAAGATTGCGAAGCCACATGAGTTCACACGTCGCATGAGCCATAGCACAATATTCTGCTTCAGCCGAGGACCGGGCAATAACTAGCTGTTTTTTGCTCTTCCAGGTTATAAGATTGCCACTTAGGAAGGTACAGAAGCCGGATGTAGAGCGGCGATCAAAAGTACTACCTGCACAGTCAGCATCGGAATAGCCAGAAAGATGAAGATGACCATGCAACTGAAAGCGGAGGCCAAGACCCGGGGCTGATTTTAAATACCGCAGTATACGGTAGACAGCCGTGAGATGAGAAGTACGGGGAGCTTGCATGAATTGGCTAACAACCCCCACCGCAAATGAGAGATCTGGGTGAGTAATAGTCAGGTAAATAAGCCGGCCTACAAGTCGTCGATACATCTCGGGATCAGTAAGGAGAGCACCATCATCTGGTCGAAGCTTCTGTGAAGTATCCATGGGAGTGGTAGCAGGCTTGCCCCCTAACATTCTAGTCATCATGAGAAGATCAAGCGCATATTTTCGTTGTGACAAGACCAATTTGGATGATGAGCGAGCAACTTCAATTCCGAGGAAGTAGCGAAGAGGACCAAGATCCTTGATCTCAAACTTGGTCTTCAAAAAATCTTTGACCTCCCTCATTCCAGCAGAATCACTACCAGACAAAACTATATCATCCACATAGACAATGAGAACCATGATGCCCGTCGATCGACGACATATAAAGAGAGAATGATCGGCATGACTACGAACAAAGCCAAACTCCAAGAGAGCCTGACTAAATTTTTCGAACCATGCACATGGAGATTGTTTGAGCCCATAAAGAGCCTTCTTCAACCGACATACAAGTGCAGGGTTATGAGAAGCAACGAACCCAGGAGGTTGATGCATGTAAACTTCCTCTGTAAGATCCCCATAGAGAAATGCATTCTTAACATCAAGCTGAAACAAGGGCCATGATAAATTAACGGCCAAGGAGAGCACAACAACGCGATGGAATTAAGCTTAGCCACCGGAGAGAATGTCTCGAAGTAATCCACACAATGAGTCTGTGTGTAACCTTTAGCAACAAGACGGGCTTTATAGCGATCAATTGAGCCATCTGGAAGAAACTTGATTGTATAAACCTATCGGCATCCAACAGGTTTATGGCCTACAGGAAGTGGCACAAGATCCCAAGTATGATTCTTCTCAAGGCGGACATTTCTTCCATCATCGCCTTTGTCCAATCAGGACTCTGAAGAGCACGTGAGAGAGATCTAGGAATAGTCTGTGATGACAGGGAAGCTGCAAACGACTAAAGAGACGGTGAAAGATGATCATATGAAACGAAATTACTAATGGGGTGTTGAGTACAAGATCGTGACCCTTTGCGCAAGGCAATGGGAAGATCTAAACTTGAGTTATGAGAGTCACCTGAACCAACATCCAAAGTGAGTGGAAGGGTGGATGGCTGAGCTTGTGAAGATTTATCTCGACGACGATACACCCGCAGAGGCTTAGGCTCACCCATATCACCAATAGGATGCTGAATAGAGGGGAGAGGAGTAGTTTTCCCATGATCAGGAGTGGAAAGAGGATAAGAGTCATACTCCCGCTGACTCGCAAGAGAATCACAAAGGGAACGGCCTGGAGAGGAGAAAAATGAAAGATCCTCAAAGAATGTGACATCGGCAGAGACATATTTCTTGCGAGTCAATGGGTCAAAGCATTTATACCCTTTCTGACTCCGAGTATACCCTATAAAGACACATTTAACCACCCTGGGGCTAAGTTTATCATTACTCCCATCCAAAATTTGAACAAAGCATGTACAACCAAAAACTTTAGGTGGTAGAGGAAATGGATTATCATGAGGATACAATATAGTAAATGAAGATTTGTAAGACAGAATACGTGAGGGTATACAATTAATAAGAAAAGTAGCAGTTAAAAGAGCATCACCCCAAAAATGTTTGGGTAGGTGCATACCAAGTAGAAGGGTGCGAGCAACTTCAAGAAGATGACGATTCTTTCGTTCTGCAATACCATTTTGTTGAGGAGTGTGAGCACATGACGTCCTAGACAAAATTCCACGTTCCTGCAAGAAGGATAGAAAGGCAGTAGACATGTATTCTCCCCCATTATCAGAATGGAGAGATTTGATGGAATAATGAAATTGAGTGCACACTTCATGATAAAACACTTTAAACGCATCAAACACTTCATTTTTAGATTTCAAAAGGTAAATCCAAGTCATGCGGGAATAATCATCAATAAAGGTAACAAAATATTTAAATCCAAAAGTCGATGTAACCGGGGCTGGTCCCCAGACATCCGAGTGAACCAGAAGAAAAGGTTGAGATTTCCTCCCAGAAGAGCTAGGAGGAAACGTAGCACGATGATGTTTAGACAATTCACAGATATCACAGCATAATGGTTTAGTGACAGATAAAGAGGGAAACAAAAGTCTCAATCTAGCAATGGATGGGTGGCCTAAGCGGCAATGCCACCGAGTCATGGATTCTCGATCTAGAGAGAGTACTAGAAGCGGCAATAGGTGTATCATCAAGAAGATAAACGCCTCCTCGCTCATGCCCCCACCAATCACTCTCTTCGTCTGTAGGTCTTGAAACAAACAATAAGAAGGAAAGAAGGTGATGGAACAATTGAGGGATTTAGTAAGAGAGCTGACAGACAATAAGTTTAATGGAAAACGAGGCACATGCAATGCGGAGGACAAAGACAACGAAGAAGAGAGGGGGATGGAATCAATCCCAGAGATGGGAGATTGAGTTCCATCGGCGACTGTGACATACTGAGTGGGAGAAGAAGGAGAATAAGAAGAAAAAAATTGCAACTTACCAGTCATATGGGAGGAAGCTCCAGAGTCGATGACCCAGGAGGTAGTAGAGGATGACGCAAGAAGGGCAGTACCTGACTGGGCCGAAGCTGCGTGAGAAGGCTCAGGAATATCCCGAATGTGAAGCCGCATAAGGGCATCATATGCTGCCCGAGAAATGATAAGAGACTCCCCTGAAATAGCCTGCTTAGCTGTCGGGATGAAAGACTGTGTCTCAGAAATAACAGTGGAAGCAACAGAAGTAGCGGCATACGTAAGACGACCATGTAGTTGCCAGCAATAATCAATCGTGTGATTAGTTCCACCGCAATGTGAACAAATGCGGGAACCATCACGACCGCGTCCACGTCCACCACGACCACGAAGACTACGGCTACCACGACTGTGATCTCCTTACGGCCTCTACCACGACCACGCAGCAAACCAGAAATGCGCCCTGAGCTCAAGGATGGTACCCGAAGACCAATGGAGGACTGATCACCAGCAAGATGTGTCGAACGATCGGGTGGCAGAAATGAATGAGAGGGAAGAGTAGAGGCCATAACACATTGACACATGGCATAGACTATCGTCAATGGGGGAAGAGGATCCTGCATAACAACCTGATCGCGAACGTGAAAATAATCAGAACTCAACCCAACGAGGAACTGCATGATACGAGTATCATCCCGTTGCTTATGAGCATGTTCATGATCCGCTTTACATTTGGAAGGAAGATGCTGATACATATCCAACTCATCCCACATACCCTGAAGCGTCGAATAGTAGTCTTTTAAGGATCTGGAGTTTTGTTGAAACCGACCAATTTCTTGAATAAACTGGAATACCCGTGAAAAATTCTGAGATTCCGAGAACATATCATGAAGCGAATCCTAGATGCCTTTAGCCGAGGATAAAAACATCACTGAGTGGCTAATCGAGGAATCCATGCTATTCAACAACATGCAATAACTTGATAATTCTCCTTGTCCAAGACTTGTAGGTAGCATCTGTAGAGTTTGGGGGATCATTCAAAATATACGACAACTTGTCACGGGCTCCTAAAAATACTTTTACAGATGTGTGCCCATTGAAGATAGTTGTCACCATTCAACTTAATGGAGGTAATCTGCAAGGGGATGGACTCAAGAGACCCTATGCAAGAGATGAGGGTCCTTTGTCAGCCATAGTAGAGTCCAAGAGGAATAACCTACGCCAAGAGACCCCCTATGCCAAGAAAGACTGATTCAAATAACTCTATCTTACTCAATCCTTCAAGATAACAAGACAGACCTCAAACAAATATCAATCATCCAAAAAACCATGAAACGCAGTCAGAAAGGGCCTGACTGAGTGAAAAACGGTCCAGCTGCACGTCCGTTTGAGGTTCAAAACCTCTCGAACAGTGATCTTAAGTAAAAATTCCACCATGGGTAGCTTGGGAGGAAGATTTCGGTCCATCTTGAGCAAAGAAACCAAAGAAAAGCTTACCGATTTGAGGTAGATCGAAGAAAAACGAAATCTGGGACCGATTTTCGAATTTCTCTATTTCGCCCAAAAACCCATGAAATGAGGTCCAATAAATTCTGAAAAAATCATGACAAATCTTCTAAAATCGAGATCTATCAAACCCCTAAACTTTCAGCTCAAACGGAGTCCATACGTCCGTACAACGCTGACGTCAGCCGTACGGCTGCTGACGTCAGCAAGGTGACGTGTCGCCTCTCAACCTGGTGGATGCGGAATGCCTGGATCTTTGCTCTGATACCAAGTAGAAAGAGATTTAATGAGGATATTGTGAAGAGGAGATGAGAATATTGAGAGAGGAGAAGAAGAAGAAGGAGAGTTTGGGAGAAAATGATGTGTTAGGCTTGCTTGCCCTAACACATAATGTTTTATTGTGATAAAGCATATAGTACACTGCAGGAGAAAGGAGAGGTGTGCACATGCACTTACATTAAAAGAGCCCACTAACCACACATAATACACAATACAATACACTAGCATTCTCTATACGAGATACATACCACTTTTCTTCATCTGATACAGGACATTGTTCTGAAGAAAGCTGAAAGTGGGCAGCATGGGTTGTGCTAACTAGTTTACCCTTATAAAGTCCAAACTTGACTAAGACCTTCTCAAGATACTCTTCCTGAAACAAGCATAACCTGCTCCTTTCCCTGACTCTATGCAAGTCGATGCTAAGAATTGTTTTTACATCCCCCAGATCTTTCATCTCGAATGACCTAGATAATTGAGCCTTTAATATGTTGATTTCAGGCATGTTGTGGTTAGTGATAAGCATATCATCAACATACAATACCAGAATAATGGATTCCCTATCACTCGGTAATTTAAAATATCATAATGATCGAATTTGCTAATGATAAACCTCTAGCTCAACATGAAAAGAATCAAATTTCTTGTACCACTTTCTAGGCGACTATTTCAGGCTATACAACGACATCTTTAACTTGCAAACCTTATTGTATACTTCTTGTACCTCGATCCCTTCGGGTTGCTTCATGTAGATCTGTTCTTCTAATTCCCCTTGTAGAAATACAATCTTCACATCTAACTGTTCCAGTTCCAGATTGTATTGGGCAACCAACGCAAATACGAATATGATAGATACTTGCTTGACCGCAGGCGCAGATATCTCTCCAAAGTTGACGCCTTCTTTTTTAGCATAGCCCTTTGCAACCAATCTCGCCTTGTACCTATCCAGTTTCTTGCGGCAAATCCACTTGCACCCAATCGCTTTCCTCCCAATGGGTAGCTCCACCAACTCTCACGTTTCTTTCTTGTACAGAGAGTTTATCTCGTCATACATCGCCGCCATCCACTTCTTTGCATTTGTGTCTTCTAATGCCTCTTGGAAAGTACACGTATTTCCCTCATCTATAATGAAGGTAAATGCAACATTCGTGTGATCCATGTACCTCAATGATACTCTGTGATCCCTCGGTGGGTTTCTCCTGACCGGTGGTGTCACCACCTCTTCTCGCAACTTAGCTTCTTCAAGTGTTTCAATGTCAACAACTATTTGTTTATTTATTTATTTTATTATTATTTTTTTAATCATCCTTGCGGAAAAAAGAACCCTCATTGAACTTGACGTCCCGGCTAAATATGATATTGCGTGAAATCCGGTCATACAGTCTGTATCTTTTCACACAATCACCATAGCCGACAAAAGTACACTTTTTACCCATTTGATGTAGCTTCTCTCTCAACCATTGTTTGAATTATCTCCAATATTATCGAAATATCTATGATATTATCCTTATCTCCAGCCTGGCTATACCGATAACACCAATATTAGAAATCCTAAGCATCAACAATGTATTGCTAAGTGTTGAAGTGATAAAGTCCCTTGATATACATTGATACACCATACTCTGACAGCTTAAGCTTTTGTAGTAAATGGTTGTTTGACATAGTATCAGAGAGGAAGGTCCTATGTTTGAATCTCGAGAGCAGCAAATATGCCTCGCTAATATATTATTCTCCCACGGGGGGGGGGGTTAGGAAAATCAGATCCGGCCCAGGGACCGGGAAATTAAGCCCGGCCTATTTATGGTGTGAGTGTCCCTCCACCCTCGTTAGTATGTTCCCGTGCGGAGTTCCCACCCTGCGCGTGCGGGGGGTGTTGAAGTCATAAAGTCCCTTGATATACATTGATACACCATACTCCGACAGCTTAAGCTTTTGGAGTAAATGGTTGTTTGACACTAAGTACCGTCAATGAATCAATATCGCCGATATTTTCAATTATGTAAATTCTAGGCAGCGCTTGTATTGCCAATGTATCAATATCGCCAATGTATCGCCAAAATTTTTTACTGTATAAATTCTAGGTGACGCTTGTATCACAAGTGCATTGGTGATATCTCAATAATATTGCCAATGTAGAGATACCACAAAAAGTTAGTTTACTAAAAAAAAAAAAAAAAAAAAAATCTATTTCAAATTTTTTTATGAGCGCATTGTTGTATGCAGTTTTCAATTTGTCGTTGCTAATACTGATAATATCTCAATATTATCATTATCGCAACATGTTCGATATCAAGACCATAATCTTTTGGTTCCTTTCCTGTTGTTGATGATTTCTTTGCAAAATATCATGAGTTGTCGTTCTTCTGCAATATCGATGGATGTTTGGATGGATGATTGAATGGTTAAATGGGATGGATGGGATGGTTAGACTGTTTCTTACGACAACACATGCTTTTAAGCCCCCATTAGATGAAAACTTATTGTGCATACATTTTTTTGCAAATTTGTTACTCCTAAATATGCAAATGTGTATTTTAGCATATCTTGAAGTTTCATTGAAAATTCTACCGTTTTTCCCATGTTTTCTTGCATTTCTGGTTATCGGTGATATTGATATTGTTTCCGTATCCCCGACGAGCGAAACTTGTAACGATACTGATACTTCGAACACTATTCTCAACTGATGATACATGAAAGTAAGCATTACAACAAAAAATCCACAATGCCGAGTAGTCAACTTCCTAACCACTCCATACCTCATTTAGAATTTTATAATAAATTGGTGTATACGGAAATCGGTTCACTAAATAGCAAGCCATGTTAACGGCCTCAACCCATAGCTACTTGTCTAACCCAGCATTACTCAACATACTTCAGGCTCTTTCCAAAACAGTGTTCATACATTCAACCACATCATTTTGCTCTGGTGTATGCCTCACGATCCCATTGTTCTTACAATGCTAATTAAATTCCTTAGAAGTAAACTCGTCGTTATCGATCCTTCGAGTTTTCAACTTATGTCATATGCTTTTCGACCATTGCCTTGCATGCCTTGAAATTTGTGAAAACATCGGATTTATGTTTCATAAAATAAACCCATACGTTTCTACATAAGTTGTCAATAAATGTGATAAAGAATGACGACCCTCCAAAAACAACGGGTGACGATCCGCACACATCTGAATGTGCACAATCAAGTTGTCCTTTACTAACATGTTTCCCAGTTTTAAAAGATAACCTTTACTTTTTCCCGTATAAACAATGCTTACATATATCTAAATCAAAACTCTTAATGCTAGTAATCAAACTACAAGCAAGTACCTTCATACCGCACTCGCTCATGTGGCATGGGCGTGCGTGCCACACACGTGCCGACGTGGATTCCGCTACAGACGCTGCAGCTCCACCCGATATAGTATTCCCAATCAACTGTAAAGGTTTCCGCTCCATTGTGCCTTCATAACAGTTAATGCCCTTTTAAAACTTTTAGGACATTTTCGTAGCCGACAAATTTGCATCCAAGTACCTTAAGAGCTCCAAGAGATATCAAATTATTCTTTAAATCAGGAACATGCCTCATGTCAATCAGAGTACGCTCCACCTCATCATACATTCTGATGCGAACCGAACCAATTCCTATTATCTTACAGGCATGATCGTTGCCCATAAGAACTAGGCCACCATCATACTCGTTATACGTTGTGAACCAACTTCGATGAGGACACTTGTGGTACGATGCCCCCGTATCCAAAATATACTCATTACACTAGTGTGTAATGAGTACGCTTCACCCCATCATATATTCTGATGCGAACCGAACCAATTCCTATCATCTTACAGGCATGATCGTTGCCCATAAGAATTAGGCCACCATCATACTCGTTGTACGTTGTGAACCAACTCCGATGAGGACACATGTGGTACGATGCCCCTGTATCCAAAATACACTCATTACACTAGCGTGCGACTTGGATATAGGCAATACGTCACAACCACTCGTCCCTTCGCTACATTCCGTTAAATTGGCCTACTTTGGCGAATCATCTAATTTCTTATGTTTTTGGGTTTTGGGATTTGTACGGTCCTTCATATGTCTAGTCCTGCCACAATTCCTGCACTTCAACTTTACTTTGCCCTTTGACTTGGACCTCGATCGCAACTTCCGCTTCTCTCACTCAGACGTTCTTCCTCTGGCAACTAGTGCACCTGTAGACGTCGTTTCCCACCATTATTCCTTCTCAACTGCTTTGACTGAAGGGATGAGATAACGGTATCAAGGTCCAAGGTATCCCTACCATCGCACAAAGTATCCACCAGACACTCATCGGAATCCGAAAGAGACGTCAATAAAATTAGGACTTTGTCTTCTTCATCGATTTTCACCTCCACACTTGTCAGTTTGCAAATTAGTTTGTTGAAGGTGTTGATGTGCTCAGAGAGATTCGACCCTTCCACCATCTCAGATTGTACAACCATCTTTTCAGATATAGAAGATTGGAGAGTGCCTTCGTCATGTAGATGCTTTTTAACTTCGCCCATAGGCCTGCGATAGTAATCTGATTGATGACATTATAAAGGACTTCGTTGGCCAAGCACAATTGAATTATGTTAATCACTCTCTAATCAAGTTCATCCCAATCTTCTTCTTTCATCGATTCGGGACATTTCGCTTTGTCAAGGAGTGCTTGTTGCATCCCTTGCTAAATTAAAAAGGCTTTCATCTTCAACCTTCATAATTCAAAATTGTTTTTACCCGTTCATTTCTCTGTCTCAAACTTTACATTTGATCCCCTCAATGCTGTCTTAGATTCAATCTGAAAACTCAATGTTCGCTTTGATACCACTTGCTGGGGATGCGACAAGCCCTAACATGACTTATCTAGCACAGAAGCAACCTCAAACAGGATCACATAATGCAATAGGAAAAGAAAAAATCAAGCAATTACAGAGAACACACGAATTTTACATGGAAAAACCCTTGTGGGAAAAAAACTACGGCAACAAGCGAAAAACAATCCACTATGAACAGAAAGTTACAAGAGATGGAACAACTTATAAATGAGAAATCCTAGCTTCTTCGTCAAAACCCTTGAAAACGTGCTAAGCTCCTTTCATTCTACCCTAATTGCGTAATTAGAAGAAAAAATCCGCACTTACGCATTACATCGGTCGCACCTTCGGTCGACCGAGACATCAACAATCTCTTGGTCAACCGAAGAAGATCTCGGTTGACTAGGAACATCATAGCGTTCTTCAGTCGACCCGAGAATTCCTCGGTCGATCGAACACCAATGGACCAAATTAAAAGCACTCTATCAACACAACCTATATGTTCCCACTGTTAACCAATATATAAACTAGTTTGTTGTTCGGATTTCAAAATTTTCTATTGAGGTAGCATTACAACTCTCAATGATATTAGGGTAGCAGATATTTGGAGGGAGAAGAACGATGTTTACAAGAACTCACTCTTTAAAAGAATCTTGAAGGAAGCATTGTTGGGAATCCATTCCTACTTTGCCGCTACTGCAAACAAGAAAGAAAATATTATGTCTTGATCTTTCTCAAAGAAAAGGAATGTTTGGAGACAAAATCCTTATTGAAAAGGCAAAGAAAGCAAATCAACTTATGGTTTAAGGTTAAACCACTTTTTACCCTTACCTAAAAAGGCAAGTGAATGAGATTCATTGCATGCAGCTCCAAAGATACTCAACAAATTGACTTCCAAACCCAACTCTTGTGTACATGGGTCACCTGAAGTACTTGGCTCAATAGAAGTGCCGGGATTGGATACATGACCTTCTGAACTATCTTCTAAAGAGTTGACTAGATTTAGCCTATGCAGGCTTCCCATGTAGATCCCAACATGAATCAATATTATGACTGTTGAGGCCACAATGGGTGCAATAACGATTACCGTGACCATGACCACAACCACGATCACCTCCAAATCAATGCCTCGACCACGATGACCTCAACTTCCCCCATCACCTCTGCCCACTGTAGAGATATAAGCTAAACAATCTGATGAAGTGGAACTTTGAGTAGACATGCCAGTCGTCCTCTGAACTCTGGTGAACGCTTCTACCACTGAGGGAATTTCACTACCTCCAAGAGTCTGGGACCTCACAAGCTCGAACTCAAGTCGAAGGCCAGAGAGAAATTTAGCAACACGGAATTCCTCCCTTTGCCTGAGCTTAACCTCAAAATCCGTTGACAATGGTTGATATACATTCTACTCTTCCCACATGCCGTGTAGGGCTGAATAATAATTTCCCACACTTTTATCTCCCTGCTAGAATGCAAAATATATTCCGTAGGAGTTCATAAATACGGATTAAGTTTTTCTCACCAGAATACATATCCTTCAGGGTGTCCCAGACATCTTTGGCGGTGTCGAGGAAGATTGCATTGGCACTGATATGTGGTTCCATTCTATTCCACAACAATGCCCTAATTTGGGCACCCTCTCCCACCTAATCATCATAGTCTGTTGCAGTGATAATAGGTTTGGGGGATGTCAAACATTTAACTTTTTTCTTTCTAGTAAAAAAAGCTTCTACAGATGTGGCCCATTGTAGATAGTTCATGCCATTCGATTTTATTGTTATTTGGAGAGGCACCAAATCCGATGAGGATAAAATACTGTTCTTGGGATCATTTTTAGAATCCATATGAATAATAACAATAATTTTTCTTAAACACAAATCCTCCAACAAACTGACCTACTAAGTCAATGCTTGATCTGAGTTTCAACTTGTCTCGATCAACACAATAAAGGAGGCGTTTCATCAACTTCTGAATTTTCAGCCTTCAAATATGATTTCTATGTTTCAAAAAAACTGAACGTGGATTGTATACTGGATGAACAATGGCTTACTTTGTCCCATCATGTGGGTATAATTGTAACACCCCGGATTTTTGCCACTTGGAATTAGATGTCCTTAGGCAATGGGACGATCCTAACACCTTATTAACTTCTCAAAACTCAATCTTAAAGCCTTAAATCCCTTTTTAACCCATTTCCTTAAGAATCTCACCTTTCGCTTTGCTCGACCCCCGATTTTCAGGGCGTTACAATAATGCAAAAGCGGGCCATACACACTTTCAATAAACACGATTCACCACCCATCCCATTGGGGTACAACAACAGAAGAGATTAGGTTGGATCAGCCCCAAACACATTAGGGTTTCCCACTAGAGAGAATGACAAGAAAATAAATAAAAAAAATGAAGTAAGATAAAGAAGAGAGATCAAGAAGCAAAAACGATCAACGTGGCTCTGATACCATGTTGTTGATCTAAAAGAAAGAAAGAATGGAAGAATGAGAAGAGAGAGAGAGAGAGAGAGAGAGAGAGAGAGAGAGAGAGAGAGAGAGAGAGAGAGAGAGAGAGAGAGAGAGAGAGCCCACCCTCCCTTGTTTTATTACTAGGGCTTTCACTAGGGAGTTGAAATTACAAGAATGCCCTTATAGAAAGAAACATAAAGAAACACACCACCAAAGACTCAAAGCTCATGTACACTCAACCCAAATGCATAAGGACTGAACCCCAATTGGATGACCACACGTGTGGACACATGACGTGTCCACACATGTGATCATGCCACACGTGTGACCATTCTAACAATTCTAACAAAGTCCATTACACTTGAATCTAAGACTTTAAAGGAAACTAAATCTATGTAAAAAGGTGGCTAGTAATTCTCTCCTCAAGCACCTTGGTGAGATCCTGTTCCTGAAATTCAATGTCACAATAATAGGTAAGCTAAACAACCCAATGATTATATCTCGCACAGGTTTTGGAAGATAACATATCTGATCCAAATAAATTGTATTTATCAAAACATTGAATTCTTATGCAAAGCCCGAAATTCAAAGACTAAATAATTTTTTTAATGCAAATTCATATGGGATAAATGAATGAGTAGATGCAAGCTATGTATGAAGTAATTCACAATAATCAATATCGTTTTTAACCTTGTGAACGATAGGGTCAATTCACACCAATTGGCCAACACTCTCCCGAATCCCACCTAGCATGCGTTAGTGGCCTTTTGCACTACAAGGTGCTCACCCACCCAGCCTCCACTCAATGGGCGACCGATTCTTACGATGGTTGGTCAGACTACTACCCCACCCAGCTGCATAAGTGTTCTTTTGAACTACGAGGTGCTCACTCACCCGGCCTCCACTCGATGGGGTTCCAAGAGGTACTAATTGGGCTTCTGGGACTTTCAACCCAAGGGTCTCGATCACCCCACCTATTTACACTTTAGGGATTTTCAACCCAGGTGACTCAATTACCCCGCCTATTTTATGGCGTTGTGATAATGATTTTCATAATTCACATGATACATGATACTCTTTTTTAAAAATCCATAAATATCCCACCATGGTACATGTAACATACATAAATCCATACAACTTTGATTTTAAAATATTCTAATAATCCTTTCATCATCAAGATTAAAAAAGAATATGAATGTGTAATGCAGAAAGTCAAATTTGGGAATTTGGAATACTACATCTGAAACCCTAGAATTTCAGAAAATTGCAAATCAATGCTAGAATTTCATAAACTAAACAAATCATTCCTAGAAATCTAGAATTCTTACACTACAGTGCTGGAATTCCAGAAATTATACCAAAAAACTTATAATCTCAGAAATTTTAATATCAATGCTGGAATTCCGGATGATTGTGCAATAAACCCTAGATTTCCATCACTAGATCTTGATTTTCAAGATGTAAAAGAGATGAAATCAAGGAAACAAGAAGGATGGAGATCAAACCCTAGAAATCATGTTTGAGCATGATAAAAGAAAAGCCATAATTAGAAAAGAAAAGGAAAAAAAGAAAACACATGTGGGAGATCACTTACCGAACGAAACCCTTGATCTTCCACCTCTCTCTCTCTCTCTCTCTCTCTCTCTCTCTCTCTCTCTCTCACACACACACACACACACACACACACACACACACACACACACACACACACACACCCTTTAAACAGGAGAGGGTCCACCCCATGTCCCACTTATACACACCCCCTCCCCCATTTAGATTTACGCACGAGCGTGTGTGGATGCGCATGTGTGTGTGCCATACGCACGTGCAACACACGAGCGTGTGTGTGTGTGTGTTCATAAATATAATTAATTATCATTATAAATATATATACTATTACAATACACATGCGCACACACACATTTTAATTCGGGTCATTACGGCATGTAGTTACTTGTGCTCTATATTTGGGTCACTGGCTTCTCACACTTATATCTTGTGTTCTTATTTTTTTTATCGTATATAATGAAACATCTCAAATCCATAGAGGTTTTAACCTAACAATGACATAGCAATTCGCTATTCATGTTATTCTGAGCACCCAAATGTGTAGAATTTTCATGGAATTGACATTTAACTTATGATTCATCAGTCGAATGACAATTGGGAAGATGATAGAGCTTCTTGGTGGCAAAGCTGGGGTATCATGCGGTAGGTTCCATTATGGTAGTGCATTTGGGGAACCAAGTGGCCATGCAGATAAAGTTGAAGTTATAAGGTTTGTTTGCCTTATTTCTTTAAGTGTACAATGCACATCCTTGACTAGCCTTGCATGCTTTATATGCTTATCTGGGCCTTTTCTTTGTCTATTACAGTGACACCCTTGTGAGGCACGGGTTTAACTACAGTGGGAAGGATTTCATCTATTCAGGTTTTTTAATAATCTCCGGCTATACATATTGAGTGCATTGAAACACAAAAACCCATGGTTAAAAACTTCTCAAGTCAATTAGAAACTTGATTGAATCAACATGCATTGAATGGGTTTCAAGTAAACTCAATGATGAACCCATTTCCATGGAGTTCTATTCGAGTTTCTTTTTCTTGTTGAGTCAAAAGTCAAGCTTAGTATCGTCCCAGCTCCCTGATAACTGGGATCTGTAAATAGTTTTTTTTTTTCTGTTTTGTTTTTGTTTTTTTCTGGTTCACTTCTTGTATTTTTTGGCTTCAGCCCTAGAGCAATAAAATCACCGAAGTTTTTTTATTTTTATTTATTTTTTAAGTCAAGCAAGCTTACTTGAGGTTTTCTTGGTGGATTTTCATAATTTATTAATTTATTCATTTTATAATATATATTAGAAAAATGATTAGTTATCAATTTCTAAAATAACTCAATGTTTTGACTAGCGAGCCCAAGCATGGATCGGGCCAGGTCTACTGAACTGGGTGGTCCTGTTTATAACCCTTTGACTGTAAAATGAAAGTTGTTTCTTAACCTCGACCTCTGAAGTTCAAAAGCCAATAATATTCGTTTCATTGCTCTGCATACATTCTACTTGCACTTTTTCCATTTCCTTGAGTACTTCCCCATTGTGTTTCTGCTTCATGCTTTCCCTCATTTTACAACTTCTTGTTTCTTTTGCTTCAAGTCCCACTTCATGCATTCAGTTCTCACTTAGGATATTGTGGTTGTACATTTAGGATTCTTCATATATGTCTGATATTTAAAATGTCCTCTCCAGGTATCACAGGGTATCCACTCCAAGCATATATATTCATGGGTCCAATTTACTACCAGAAGTTGAAACACATGGTAAAACTATGATCTTTTCTTTTGAGTACAGTGGACATGTTTTTTGGAAGTCTATTGAAGCAAGGATCTTATTGTATCCACTGGATGAAACTTTTAACATTGATAATACTATCAATCAAGATTACTTGACCTCAGATGTATTTTTCTATAAAAAAAAAATAAATAAAAATGTTTCCGTTGCTCCCTTACCTTTGGGTGTTAATGGAGGATGTAATACGAAATAAAATGGACCTTCATATTATAATATCGTAGTTTATAGATATGGCACGGATCTGATGTGGGCGTTGAAAATGTTTTTTTTTTTTTTTGTCGGTAACTTTGATGATAGCCTATTCAAGAGGTGGTCATTGAAATGGATGACCCGCATATGAGCGCACTCACCTATGAGCGTTGGTGAAGATTAGCACAGCCATGTGTGTGTGTGTGCGCGCGCGGAACTCCCACCCTTGATTTTATGTGTTTGTACCGAGGTATCGCGTATCGGTACCGGTGGGCATAACAGTGCCCACCGTTACCTATATGGATACGGGGGCGTAACGGCGATACCGGGGCGTAACGGCCCGTAACAGTGCAAATTTTTTTTTTTTTTTGCCAAAAAAATATGAAAAAATATGGATTAAATTCGGAATATTCTAAGTATTCCAAATATACATTCATTTATAAATTGGAACATGTTTATGGTGGTGTAACGGTTCACTCTTTGGTGAGAAGTTGTATCGGACTGTCTGATGAATTTATGAACCAGACAATCTGGATTTGACTGCAAAACTCATATATTTAATTTTCTAACTATCTACTATTAATGATAGATATATTAGAATGAATGTAATATCAAAATATCTTATATATGTAGGTGTTTGCAACTATTTTTCATAATTTATTCTATATTAAGTTATTAACAATTTAACATACCTGAGGAGGAGTGAGGTCTCTACTCTTGAGTCTATGACTCTATACTAGAGTGAGTCCAAAGACTCCAGACTTGCATAAATTACAATGTTCATTCTATTTTAAAGTATTCATTCTTCAACATGTTAGAGACTTCTCCTCCTATCCTGTTCCTGTGGCTGTGACTGTGATTCCTATCCTGTGACCTGTCATCCTCAAGTCAAGAATATTTAAAATAAAAATAAAAATTAGTAGTGTCTGATATACTCCCCTGCAACTTGATTAAGGATTACTTGATTGGTTGTCAGGAAAGCTATTTTAAATACAAGTTCGGCAATGTCAAGTGTTTGTTGCAATGCCAATAATACTGCTGCAAATACTAACCTTAATACAAATATATACTTACAATTACCGCAATAAAATTCACAAGTCACCACCAAAATGAAAATCTTCTTTTTTGTGGTTGCTCGACCTCCATATCATCGTCATCGTCATCATCATCATCAGGCTGAGGCTGTCCAATAGGTGGAGGTGCTGCATATCCATAATATCCAGTGCCAGAAGGAAATACTAAATCAATGAAACCAAAGGATGACTGATCCTGACTAGGCAATGACTTCAACCCCGAGTAAGGATATCCATCAGTGTCCGTCGAATAGCCATACTGGTGCCCGTACTCAGGCTATTGAAAATCTTAAGATTGAGAGTGTCTGTGATGAGTAACTTGGATTTGGATCTGGATATCTATGACTATAATCATATGGATATGGATTGGGAGGACTACTCCAACATGAATGTGATGGAACAGACTCAATATAACTATAATTATAATCCAATTGGCCATAAGAATATCCATCATAATAACCAGGACCATGAGCCTGCTAAAGTTCCGGACCTCCCGGAACCGGTGCACCACTAGACCCACCCGCCTCCTGCTGGCTGTATCGTGACTCAATACACTCATAAGTCTGACCTCGTGTACTACCTTGTCGATGTTCATCAACATCGCGATCTGTAGACGACTATATGGTGTGTTGAGTAATACCAGAAGTGCCAGCATCAGGGGCAAGGGCGTCATCATCACCATCATTCGACACGGTTACGCTACCACTGCTCGTACTATTTTATTGATCTTGAGTCGTACTTGGCATAAAAGCTGCCCCTCTTTCTGGGTCCAACACAGCTCTCTTGTTGCGTTGTGCGTATTAGTGAGTCATCAATTTCCAATTCTTCACTATCCTCTTCAATTTGCTTTTCCCTAATTTCCAACCAAGGTAGAAGCGAGTCATTCTCATCATAAATATTGTCCAAGTTTATTGGACAGCAGTCTATGTCATTGGCGGCTGTAATGTATGATGTCGCATTCTTAGCTTCATATTGTAGTGCATGAAGACAAGTCTATCCAACATCCTAGTCTGCAATCTATTCCTAGTCTTTGAATGAATAAGTGCAAAACAACTCCAATTCCTTTCGCAGGTAGAAGATGTTGTCTGGCTCAAAACTTTTATTGCAATTTTTTGGAGAGCCTTCGTACTCTCTCCAAAATTCATCCATCATTCAGCCGGTTACAATCTAGATATTACGTGTTGTGCAAGAGCATCTCCAAAGCTACCCAAGCGATTTCTAAATGTATCTAATTCATTCAACGCTTTTATTTGCATATCTAAGTCAGGCTCTAATCTCTTTATTGCGTTCTTTAGCCCGACACGAATTTCATTATCTACAACAAATGATTGGACATATCTGTACCTAGGATTTAGGTAGTAACCTGTTGCATGAAGATCGTGATGTAGTTGTCTTGTTCATCTCTTGTCGATCATCCTCCAATAAGATTCTCAGCTTCTACAATCACGTTGAATTGCCAATTTTGCCTTATCCATGGCATCGTATAGGAAGCCCATGGTAGGTGCTTCGTCGGTTTCAACAAGATAGAGTACCCTCATTAGTGGCTCCATTACCTTTAGGATCGACTTGACCCTCTTCCAATATTTATTGTCTCGTATGGTGCTCGCAACTTCAACCGGTGGCCCTGATGTCTTCTGCCCATGTTTTGTGTTGAGCTAATCTCGGGAAGCAAACATCTCACTCAACTCTCCCCTATGTTGGTATAAACTCTCTAATGCTATAAAGTTTGTTGCGAATCTAGTCGACGTAGCCATCAACAACTCTCGTCCTTTCGTGAACTTCCTTATTATTGTGACTACTTGGTTATGGTTGTAAATAAACATCGTCACTTCTCTTACCCTTTCGATCATTTCCTTAACATTCTTCTTCTTCCCAATATCTTCCAATATAAGATCAATATAATGAGCAGCATATGGTGACCAAAAAACATGTGGTCTCTTTTTTATCAACTTATGTCATGCAAGCTTATATGATGTTTCATTATCTGTCACAATCTGCACTACATTCTCCTCTCCAATCTCATTCACAACTTTATCCATTAGTCCAGTAATATAATCAGAATTTTTTGTTACGGCTGAGGCATCAATTGACTTGTGGTATATAGTTCCCAAGTGGCAGTACACCATGAAGTTAATCATACTGCGTCTGGTTGGGCCAGTCCAACCATCGCATATGATCGTGCATCCTCTGGCTTGCCATACAGGTTTAAAGGTAGCCACATATGCTTTCACATCCGCATACTCTGCATTTGTCCATTTCCCCCTAATATCCCTAGCCGTGGGAGCTTTAATTCTTTCACCTGCTTCTGTTGCTAAATCAATTACCACCTACCAATATGGAGAATTGGCCGCGTTAGGAGGTATGTTGGCATGTATAAATAACTTTGCTGCTGCCTTACCTAGCTTCTTAATGGAAGTTGTACTCCACATTTGTTTTTTCTTTTTTTTTTTTTTGTTTAGTTGATTCTTTCCTGAACAGGATTGGATCAATAGAGGGTCTCCTAGGCTCATTTACTTATTCATCCAAATGTATAGGGGCATCACGTGAAGATGCATTTCGTCGACTCCCAAACATACGTCGTAACCCACTAAACCTACCTCCCTCCCCCACCCCCACTCGCAGAAGTAGTCGCACTCTTAGTCCCACTCCCCCCCCATGTATTGACCCACTCGCGCCAAACATGCGGCGACGTTCTTCCTCTTCACGAGCTAGACGCAAACTCTCTCTCCTAACTATAGGTAATTCCCGATCTGAATCTTCATCAAAATTAATAATATCTTCATCACGAACACCCATATATTCAGGACCAAACACCTCCTGTTGAGCCACATCCAAAATCTCATCTTTCTTCTTTTGTCCAGCAGCATGTTTACCCTTCGACTCATCCAAATTGACTTGCATTAAAATCATTATCTCTTTCAGTACTCTAGTACATCCCGCAACTTGACCCTTTCGATGTGTCAAATGTTATTTAAGACACATAATTCCACCGGTTGCTAGTCTATCACAATAGTTGCACTTCATTTGGTGCCTAGTACCACCAATCCTCTGACAATATTGCCATCCAATATCCTCACTCGTTGGCCAGACCCAGACATTTCCTTAGGTAAATATAGATTAGATATGACCTATGTCTATGTGAGATTGTGAGTCTACTCGCTATTCTAAATTTATATACAGTTTTCAGAATCTAATCAATAAAGATGATTTTATGTTCCAAACCCTAAGAAGCTCCAAAACCTATCCAATATAAGAAAATATAAGCATAAAGTCACTAATTTGAAAATAAAAAATGTATATAAAATGACAACAATAATTTGTAAAATGAACATTAATATGTTCTATATGATAACACATCATATTCTACCATTAAACAAACAACACATTAAATAAAAATAAATTTTCAAATTAAAAAAAAAAAGGGGGGGGGGGGGGGGGGGGGGGGGGGAATAGCGGGGAAAAAAAAAATATTATATATATATATATATATATATATATATAGGGAAAAGGTACAATGCGCTCGAGCTGATTTTAACGTCCCATGAGGTCGAGTTGTGTGGGCCCCACCGTGATGCGTTTCGAACATTAACACTGTGCATTTGATGCGTCCCCTTTAAATTATGGGATATCTCAAAAATCAGCCGTATACGGAACTCAGGTGGGCCATACCATCTAAAATCATGTGAAGACATGCCAAAAACATATAAAATCACTTGGTGGGACCCACCTGAGTTTTTAATGCTGCTGAAACTTGGTCTGAACCCTCATCCAAGTGGGACACACATAATGGATGGGCTAGATTTGCAAACCACATCTCGGTGGGCCCAAAAAATGATTATGAATGTTTTAATGGTGCACGGCCCCTCTCAACTTCTGTATGTGGTGTGGCTCACACAAGTCACGGATTGACTTGATTTTTGAGACCAAGGCCCACGATGCAATGGTGCATCTGACTGATGGGGTAGATGTTCGAAAAGAATCACGGTGGGGCCCACACAGCTCGACCTCATTGGACGTTAAAATTAGCTCGAGCGCATTGTACCTTTTCCATATATATATATTATAATATAATATAATATAATATAAAATCACAACAATAATCTGTAAAATGGACATTAATATGTTCTACTATGATTAACACATCATATTCTACCATTAAAACAACAACACATTAAATAAAAATTGATTTTTCGAATTAAAAAAAAAAAGGGCCGAAAATAGTGCGAAAATGGAAAAAATAAAAAATAAATAAAAATAAAATCACAACAATAATCTATAAAATGGACATTGATATGTTCTACTATGATTAACACATCATAGTCTACCATTAAAACAACAACACATTAAATAAAAATTAATTTTTCGAATTTAAAAAATAAAAAAAATTAAAAAATAAAAAAAATAAAAAGCCAAAAATAGTGCGTAAATAGAAAAAAATATAAAATCACAACAATAATCTGTAAAATGGACATTAATATGTTCTACTATGATTAACACATAAGTCATAACACATCATATTCTACCATTAAAACAACAACACATTAAATAAAAAATGATTTTTCGAATTTTAAAAAAAAAGGACGAAAATAGTGCAAAAATAGAAAATAATATATAAAAAAAAATATAGAATCACTACAATAATCTGTAAAATGGACATTAATATGTTATACCGTGATTAACACATCATATTCTACCATTAAAACAATTACACATTAAATAAAAATTGATTTTTCGAATTAAAAAAAAATAAATCACATGAATTATGTAGATGATTATGTGAAATTCACGTGAATTTGTCACACCCCGAATTTGGGTCCTAGATACACATGCGACCCCAACAGTGAGCTCGAAGGCGCGACTTGGGAGATTTTTTTTTATTAAGTATCGAGCACGCAACTACTCATTTAATCGTTAAAACATTCATTTAACATTAACTAGCATCAACCTCATTTGATAAAGGTTCAAACTTTCAAAACAATACTCGTTCCCAATATAAATATTACAAGAAATGCTTCCAAAAATAAACTAAGCAAAATATCCTCAGGTCCATGTCAAGCTATCGCTGTGGGTCAACTTTTCCTGAAAATTTAGAAAGAACAACTTGGAAGAGCTTAATGAGCCTAGTTAGTACATCTCTATACATGTGAGATAATTAAACACATTTTACTACAAGTAATCACGATTAACATGTTGATTTGAAAAGCATGTATAAAACCAATGTTTTAAATATCGACGATATCGGCCGATATATCCCACAATATATCTTGTATCCCACCTGTGCAATACTAAACATATGGTTAGTGCCAATATATCCCACATGTTTGATTTGATGAGCATTTTCAATTTTCGATCTTTTTTTTTTTTTGTTAAAATTATGTTAAATCAGTGTTAAATAATTACAAATCCATTGGATCTTCATGTTTTGCATGAAAAATCATGGAGTTGGAGCTTTGATTTTGATATTCATTGGTTCTTCATGTTTTGCATGAAAAAACATGGAGTTAGAGCTTTGATTTCAATATCCATTGGTTCTTCATGTTCTCCATGTTTTCTTCGAAATTTTCCTTCAGCCAGCTGTCAATTGAGACTAATTTCTAAGTATTTGGGAATATTTTATGAAATGATCATCACATACACTCTAAACAAACATGAAACCAAGCATGTATGAGGGCTAATCTACTGATTTGTTAAGTCCTTGTCAATTTTTGAATAATAAAAATGATTTTTAATTAAAATTTAATAATAATAAATAATTCAAAATTCCCCTTCAACCAGCTGTTCAATTGAGACTAATTTCGAAGTATGTAGGAGTGTTTGGTTAAATGATCATCACACACACTGTAAATGTTATGCATTCAATTTGAATATGGTTGCATTAGTTCAGTCAGATAGTGCATAGCTTAGGACCCTATACAAAGGAAACCTATTATGTGCACCTCTTTTTTGAGATGTTATGATTTAAAAGTATAGTAAGGTCTTTTTTAACAATCCCCGAAGTTTCATTGGAAAATTCAACCATTTTCTCAATGTTTCCCCATGTTTCGTAAAAAGTGCAATGAATTACCCGATACAAATGATACATTCCGTGCGATAACCAATACATATTTGTATCCCAAGGATGTGATACGTAATGCGATATCGATATTTCAAACACTAGTTAAGGCCTTATTTTTTTCTGAAAAACTTGTGTCGGCCCCATAATGGACCATTACGGGGCCATTATGGGCTATTTCTTCTATAACAGCAATGACGGCCATTACGTAACTATTTTTTAATACCTTGGTTTAATTGGTATGGGGCGATCACTTAAAACTCCATTAGAACATTTCCACATCATCCACCTAGCTCAAATTCTATGAGAAACTTCAATCTCAATCTCTCCTCATATGAATTATTGCCCAAGATATAAAAAATGGTCATTTTGAGGTGCTTCTTGGTTTGCAATCTTAAGTAATTCCTCATTTCTGTTCATATTGTTATGAAAATTGCATGATATATACTAACATAGTCCGACTGATTTTAAAACCCTTGGATTCTAAAGCATCCCTCCATAGTTCCAGCTTTGCATTTACCCCCTACATTTCGTCAATCAAAACTATGTTATCTACAAACAATGTTCACCATGGGACCTCTTCCTGGAAATGCCTCGTTAACTTGTCCATAACTAATGGGAAAAGATACAAGCTCAATATCCTCTTAAGACTCCTTTTTTTCCCAACTCCACCATTTTATCTCTATGGAACATATTGTATGCTTTCTTTAAGTCAGTACTAACTATTTGCGGATCCTTACTCTCCCCAATTTCTTAATGAAGCGTCTAGGTAGGAAAATAGGTTGGCTTAAGACCTAAGAGTTAAGACTTATAGGGGGAAAAGTGAGAAAATCAAGAAATAAATAAATAAATAAATCATAGCATTAAGAAATCTAACTGTTGGCACAGTATGTACATGATCACATAACTGCATAAAGATGGCTTATGCAATTGCATGATCTTCAACGGTCCAAAAACCACATATGCTACCATGGCACACGTTTTTGTGTGGTTAGAATCACATCTGCGATCGCATATGACAACACTGGCCATAACAGCCACCACTGTTACCATTACGATACATAATGGCTGTTACGACCAAAAGAGATGAGTTGGAGTCCACTGCCCTCACAAAGTTAAACCTAGGTATGAGTGCAGATTGGGCGTGTGACTGGCCAAAAGAGATGAGTCGGAGTCCAGCCCGTTCACTGATTCAGACTGTTCATTAGGTGTGCCCCACTGTGCATGTAATATGCCAAAAACATGCCAGTTCAATCATCAGTTGGGTTACAGCTTGGCAAAGGTACATAATAAGTGAAGTATGTAATAAATGTGATATGTTATGAAAATGCTCTTGAAAAACCTAAACGGACTGGGACAGTCCGATGCGCTTTTAGACACAGCCCGAGCCTTGCTTAGTTATAGACGGGCTTGAATTTTAGGCCTAGTCCAAGCCTTGGGCCTGATATGCCAGCCCAAGCCTGGCTCAAAGTGGGCCACGTGTGAAAGCCTGATGGGCCAGCCCAGCCACTGACAACACTGGGAATGTCCATTAAGTCAGCAAGTCAGAGTGCAAACATCACACTGATTCGATGACCCTAACCATCTAATCGATAGCATGAAAAACTGAAGATCTAGATCAAGATCAAGCAGATAAACAAATTAGGTCGAATTCATCATCCTAAAACATCTATTCAATAGGCCCCACTATGTGATGCTTATGACTCCAAAGAAGCCTTTTGGTTAGATGATGACAACTATCCAATATTTTTATCGTAAAAAAGCAAATGGTTATAACAAAATTGCCTACATTATTATCTGGTTGACTTGATTTTTGCAAACGGCCTGGAGTGGGCTTTTTGCCTACTTTAATCTCAGTGGGATGGCAGTGATCTATTCTTTATGATCTGTCAGGTTTTGGATAAGATGCATGCCCGAGCTAGAGGACCTCGTGTGATGCTAACTAGACAACCTACAGAAGGAAGAAGTCGTGATGGAGGTTATGCATACTTCTCAAATTTTCTTACATTAAATCCTGGATTTAAAATTAAAAATAAATAAAATAAAATGCTATTTCATTTCGGTGTAAAGTATCATACTTTAATTGTTTTCAACTCGTTACAGGACTGCGATTAGGAGAAATGGAGCGTGATTGTTTGATAGCTTATGGTGCTAGTATGATGATCTTTGAGCGCTTGATGCTCTCTAGTGATCCCTTCCTGGCTCAGGTACTATTGCATGCTTTCACATATTGTATCTGGTACTGTATTGGTAATTAAAAGTACACTAATTGTTTGTGCAGTAGTTTTGGTGAAGTAATCACTGTTGTTTGCATTATTTATTTTGTAATTTTTTCTTAAAAGAAACAATTGGGCCCCATGGTGCAGTGATCCAGATTATTTCTTTTCTACCCCACCATGAATCAACCATGGTCCAAATATCTCACAGATTTGAGGATCCTAGCTGCCATTTTGTCAATGCTTTTCGGCTACCATTACAATATATCTTCTCGGTCCCACCATGAATCAAACATGGTCCAAATACCACTTTTTTCAATTTTTGAAAAAAAATGGTATTTAGAGCTTTTTTATTCTCTAGTGCATAAACTAAATACCATTTTTTCAATTTTTTGAAAAAAATGGCCCTCAGAGCTTTTTTATTTGCCCCAATCGTTTTAATCTATAATTTCAATCCTAAAAACTATAATAAGAGTGGTCAAAATCTGCTATAGAATGATCTAGGAGAGTTTTTAGAATGAGCAAAGTGAAAAAATGAGAAGAAAAAAGGATTTAAATAGGAAAAAAAAAAAAGTAGCCATTTTTGACTGTTACAGGCAAGGTGTTTCGTATCCGCTATGATACGCCCATAAAGGTCGATACGTATAGGAAACAGCCATGGCCGTTACGCGATACGGGGGTGGAACGGGGCAGTTAGTTTTTTGAGACCGTATCAGTTGTTACAGTGGCCATAAAGGCCGTTATAGGGCGTAGCGACCGTTACGGGAGTAACGGTTACCTTTTTTCTATTTAAATTTATTTTTCTCATCTTTTTCACTTTTCTCATTCCAAAAACTCTCTCATATCATTTTACAACAGATTTCAACCACTACAGCTTTTAATATTAAAACTGTGGATTGAAGTGATTTAAGCGAATAGAATCTTTGAGGACCTTTTTTTCAAAAAATTGAAAAAGTAGTATTTATGCCTTTTTCTGATTTCTAGTTCTAATGCTTGATTGTGATGTGTAAACATTAGAGACATAATCATATTGAACAATTCACTAGACAGCCCGATACAACACTCTCACCAAAGAGTGGACCGTTACACTACCATAAACATATTCAAAACAAAAAATGAATATATATTTGAAATATTTGCATTATTCTTGATTTTCTAGATATTTTTTTCAGAATTTTTCGGGCAAAAGAAAATTTCCAACCGTTACAAGGGTTGTAATAGTCGTTACGCCCCCGTATTGGCCGTTATGGCCGATACCCATATCGGTAATGGTGGTGACTGTTACGGCCACCGTTACCAATACGGAATACCTTGATTATAGGGGTAATGGTCGTTATGTCTCGTAACGGCCGATACGGTCCCAAAAACCAACTGCCCCAGTTCACATCCGTACCACGTAACGGTCACAGCCATTATTGTATTGGCCTTTACGGCGGTATCATAATGGGATATGGAGCACCTTGATCTATTACCATAGAGAATATCTTGGAATGGAAGGGAATGCCCACCCAAAACACATTCACATTCTTGATGCATGGTAATTCATGTCTTCTATTATACATTGCAACATCTTGTTTGGCTCAATGATGAAGCAGATGAGTTCTAGTTGTTAGTTAAGGTATATTTAGATGGTTGTGATAAAACCTAGGCACTAGTGTATAAGATGCAGCAACACATCTTAAATGTTTACTGCTGCTTCGTTAAAATGGCGTTCTTAATAATCGAATGGTCCTCAGTCACAACAAAGAAACCACAGGAAGTGTGTGAAGAAAAGACAAGTATATACAAATGCCATTGGAGATATCTGAACTAGATTATTTTTAAAAAACTCACTTAGATAGAAAGCTGATGTGTCTGTTTGTCTGTTTGTCACTGTTACCACACAATCCTGGGTGCCAACATAACTTGTATTGTAATCATTATATTATCTTGACACAGGTATGCCGGAAGTGTGGCTTGTTAGGCTATTACCATCATAAGCTTAAAACCGGCTATTGTTCGACATGCAAAAATGGGGACAATGTCTCACAGATGAAACTTCCATACGCTTGCAAGCTTCTCTTCCAGGTGGGTTTTTCTGAACCAATCTTACGTTAGTGAATACTTCAACAAGCACACATGTATTCACAAAAATAGACAAACAAGCTGATCGGGTCTCGATCAATGGATCAGTGGTAGACGCTGTGTTTCAATACTTAATTCCTGGGTTCGAGTGCCCATGCGGGGTGTGTGTTAAAAAATAAATAAAAAATAAAAAATAAAAAATAAAAAATAAAAAAGAAAGAAGAAGAAGAAGATACAAAGTAAGAAGAAACTGATCAACTCATGATGAATTCTCTTTCATTCTTACTTTCAGGAGCTGCAATCAATGAATATCGTCCCTCGCTTGCAACTAGCTGATCCGTAATTGACATGGGTACACATGGTCTGCAAATATATGAAAGAGTCTCGAAAGTGGGTGGCACAACCACTTGGTGCAGTTTGTTGATTTTCTGAATATCTTTCCATTGAAGATGATGGTTCAGTGCAAGTACAGGGCCACGAAAAGCCACAAAATTATCAGGTAGAGCTTTTAATTTACATGATGACTGTTTCTTTGAAAAAAGAAAAAAGAAAAAAAGAAGGATGATTTACATATGCATTTGTACCTGGATGAGACGATGTAAGGCGACCATTACCATTATAATGGCAGTTATAACAGTTTTGACATTGGTAGTTTTTATCTATTTTTAAGCCATGGAGGAATCTCTCTTGTTGATTATATTTCATTTGGAATTGTCTTTCACTTTTCTAATGTTATTTTTTTCAACAATTGTTTCCATTTAAACCCAATGGAAGGATAAAGATTCGCTATTGTTTGGTGAATTTTGTCCAAGTTTCTTTACATGATTTTTTGGCCAAATCCTCTTTTAACTAAATAATCAAGTAAAAAAAAAGTATTTGCGGATTCCACAATACCATCAAACATCTCTGAAGTGGCATCCATTAAGTTACAAATAATGGCAAACCTCCTCTTTGTTTTTTTTTTTTTTTGTTTTTTTACTTTTTTGGGCTGCTAGTAAAAAATGTCAAAGAGATGGGAGTTGGATCTGCAACACCTTACCAAACCTATTGTAGTGAAAATTGATTTACCGATCCATTGGGCTTAAAGTGCATGAAAACCTTATTCGCATTGTTGAATTTGGAGTCATAACGTGAAAACTCGATTAGATGTTCATCCAGGTTGGGTTGACTCGAAGGCTTGACCCGACTTGACTCTATAGTTAATAACTTTTAATAAAGAATTTTAGGGATGATTTTTAAAAAATATTTTTAATGGTTATAATAGTTGTGTGAGTGCTATAAAATTCGAAAAACAACCAGCAAATGGTGATGCAGTCGACTCGACCTTGACAGATGTGGGTTTGACCTGACATCACCTTGACAAGGTGAATGACTCGGCCCGAATCACCTTGAATTGAGTTATCGAGTCAAATTGAGTCTTCACACTTCATCGTCGAATCAAATTGCCGGGAGAGTTTCCTGATTACTCTGACTCGGCGAGTTTTAGGAAGTATTTTTGGAATTGTTGGCATTCACATTGCCTATTTGGACTGTCCATTAGTTTCTCTTCACTGTCCTCCTAAATCAAAGTAGATGATGGTCCTAAATGCCTGTTACTTGACCTGTGTTCTAGAAATGTCGTCCAACAGCTTTTTGCATGCAATAGACGGGGACGGTTTGGATCATTGGGTTAAGTATGATTTTCAACGGCAGCCTATGAAGAGTGGACTCGACCCAATGGACGGTGCAGATGGGCGATGTGCATGCTAATTAATCCATATGCTGCTATGTGTATGGGAGGTCCCCATGCACTTGGTCCACTAGATCAGTTCTAATCCAGCACGCTTGCCGCACTGGACTACTACTACAAGATGTCACATTGTAAGGACGTCAGGCCATGAGAAAGATCTGACCCATCATAAAGATTAACTTGCAAGAAAAATCATGCCGATCACATCACGTAGACCATGCTATTGGGATAAATGGACGGCCCATAATCTGACACGATGTACAGGTGTTGGCCATCAGTTATGTTGCATCAGCCCAATTTCATGTCAGGTGATCTCCATGCAGACTTTCCTTTGGATCGGCGGGGAACGAGGTAGGGGTGCACACGGGTCGGTCCGGTCCGGTTCCGAATATCCTAGAACTGCTAGTTCGGTTCCAAGTTCGGTTCTACGGATCGGATCCACGGTTCGGTTCTACGAATCAGTTCACAGTTCGGTTCGGTTCTACATATCCCCAAACCGAGAATTGAACCGGAACCGGAACTAGTGCACTCTAGACCCAGACCAAACCGGACCGTTTGGTCGGTTCCGGTCCGTTTCCAGGGTTCTACCGGTTCAATGTGCACCCCTAGAACGAGGTGCAGGCATGTAGCAAGTATGCAATTCCCACGACGGATGAGCATGAAGGATGGAATAATGATAAATATTCAATAAGCGGACATCAGGATTTTAGATGTTTACGATCTCATCTATTCCCTCATGGCAAAATGTTTGGCGTTCGGGCCATTCGTCAGGTGGGACCTACCATAGAAGGCGGCATGGAGTCGGCTGCAGATGCAATTCTTGCACAACTGGGCAAAAGAAGCCTAAATGAAAGTGAAAGTAGTCCGCCAGAGCCAGGGTTTAGTCCTACGTACGGCATATGATATAACTAGGCACTAGGTGTGTCTAGTCCAAAGAGATTCATTCTAAATTTTGGTTGGAAGTATTGATGATAAAACAATTCTAATTTTGTATCAAGCATCATCACAAAATGCATGACCTATCAATTTTTATGTAATGGTGTATTCGGGGTCAACCAACCCACTGTGTTGGTTGAATTCATCTGTTTTGCAAGAAAAATGCATACCTTCATGTCAAAATCAGGATTTAAGAAAAAAAAAATTACTGCTTTTAGTCATTTTTGTTTTCATTTATCTTCCTCCTTGCACTCGAGGATTTTCGTCCGTATTGGAAGCTTCTTGTAATAATATCGGGAATGCTTCGGCAAGGTCCAACTGGACGTTTCTATATTTAGCAAATTTAGCTTTTGGAGAGATTTTGCTATTTTAGGTCATTTCTAAACAAAATAGGGTTTTTGGTCTTCCATATAAGTGATGTAATTGGTTATCTTGGATAATTATTCAATAAAAAATACTTAAATTTTCTTTCTTACTTCCTGTGGATTTAAAACTCTTCTTGTGGATTCAAGGTCTTGATGACTTGATGAAGACATGATATTCTTCTTGTTGTTTCACACTTTTCCCCGTGTTGGAATCAGATAGGCTTTTCCTTGGTTCAATGGCATATAACAATGGTTCGGTCAACAATCTCGTGGATAGTACTCATAGGGATAAATCCTATAAAAGCGGCGGCGATTAAAGCTTTCCGGCAGAAGAATTTGTGAGTTTTGCAAGGATTGCAGGCGGTGATAGATCATTTAATGGAGGCCTTAGGGAAAACCTGTGTTCAAAATGAGGAGAAACCTGAGATTGATGATGGAGCTTGTGATCATCAGCTTTGTGGTGTGACATCTTTAATGAATCACAGACCGGTACCTGTTAATGGTGAATTTAATGATGGGAAAATTGATGATATGATTCTGTAACGAGAAGAACGAAGGAGCGCGAGGCAAGAGTGAGATAGAGATTGCATGATGAATGTCGACATCCTTAGTTTCAATGGCCAACTTCATATCGAGGACTTCCTCGATTGAATTTTTTAAGTTGAACGATTCTTCGATTATATAGAGATTCCTAAGGAGAAAAAAGGTCAAGCTCATGGCCTATAAGTTAAAAGGTATAGTCTTGGCTTGGTGGGAACAATTTCAACTTTCACGGACCAGGCAAATGAAAACGTTAATCTACACATGACAACAAATGAAGCAATTGCTATTAACATGATTCCTGCCAACCAACTATAACCAGGTATTGTTCCAGTAATACTAGAATTATCGATAGGGTAGTTGATCGGTGAGAGACAATGCGGTTGAATTTTATCACCTGTTTACGAGAAATAATCTAGTCAAGACTGAGTGTTTCAATCAGAAACATGTATTGGAGATTAAAATATCCATATTCAATAATAAAAATGAAAGAAAGATTTTTTTTTTTTTTAAAGTAATCATCATTATTTTATTTCTTTAATCTGAATCCTTATTACATCCCTTCACATTGCCCTTGATTATAAAATAAAGTACACTTAATTAATATAATTGAAAATAGTTTAATAATGATTTCGTTAGCATTTCGGCTTGTATAGCATCTGTCGCAATGACAAAAGATTTGTGCATGTTCGAAACCCTTGCTTTGCGCTGGTGTAACGCCCTAAAAATCGGGGATCGAGCAGAAGCTCAACTCCCGAGTTCCAACGCATCACTTATGCAACATAAAAAATGATGATTAACTGTTGTCTGTGTTAGTGAATTAAACATGAATGGAATTATACCAAATCAGCATATCATACTTCAGAGACAGTTAAATTACACAAGCATAAGACTGTGTTAATATATAGAGCATATAAGTGATTGTAAGTCTCCAGAGTATGAACGTCGCCAGGTTAAACAATTACATGTATAATTCCAAAATATACAAAATGATAAATTGTCATGTCATCTATCCATATCCCCGTAGCCCCGGTAACGCAACTCCAGGTCTACATAGACCCGCCAGAGAGTTGCGAATATGAGAACTCCTCGTCGTCGTAGAAGTTAGGCTCTGCCTCGTAGGCCTCGACATCACCTGCAACTACAACAGAGTCTGGTTGGTGTTTTAAAACACCGTCCCAAAGTGGGAGTGAGTGATCAACTCAGTGGAGCTATAAGGCAAAGGTTAATATGTTATCAATTCAGTCAAGCAGTAATGATAAAGCAATACAACAAGCAATCCTAGGCACTCTGATTAATGCAAGGATGATATGTGTTACTGATGCATGCCCTCGCCTACACTCCTTCTGCGACATCATCTCACGATCGTGGCATGCACTCCTTCCTCTGTGCTCAACTCCAACACCAAAGGCAAATGCAATGCGGTGCATGTGGGTGATTAGTGAAGTTCTTAATTAGACTTATTCATACAACAGGTTCAGGAAGCTAAGGTACCTCCCTTTATATCATTGACCCAAAAAATGATCCATCTAGGGTCGTCAATCCTAGTTAATCACATACGATAGGCAAGTTATAAGGCAACATCACCCCTGATTTAAAAGCAGTGGACAGGCAAGTTCAGGTTATTATGAAGAGGCTCATCACTTCAGCATAAGCCTTAGTTTATACTTGAGGTTACTACCACCAACACCCTACCAATTGACAGTCTATTTTCGAAGGCTCGTCACCAACCCGACTGGGGACCACAGCTAGGCTGCGCCGGGGTAGGCCTATTTTGTACTCGAGGTCACTCCACTAACGCCCTACCAACTGGCAGTCTATTTTCGAAGGCTCGTCACCAACCTGACTGAGAACCACGGCCAGGCTGCGCCGGTGTAGGCCGACAGCTCGAATACAGTGTCCCATACCACTGTATTCGATTCATGAGTTTTGGGTTTCTCACTGGTCATTATGGGGAGACTCGTCACCCCAGCGTAGGCCGACAGCTCGACCATGGTATCCCATACCACCATGCCTGGCTCATGAGTCTTAGCGGATCGAGGTACCAAGGTTAAACGGTTGGTACCTTAGATTCAAGTAGTAGTGTCCATACATGGTAAACACACAATAGGCCAATCGGGTTACTTGAAAAGTTCGATTGGTACGAGCATACGCTGAATTAGTCGACATGGTGCCCCTGTTGACAATCATCGTACGACTCGGATTCATCGAACTTATCCAATGTGGCGAGACTAGTTTGGCCACTCATTCGGGAATCATTACCGATTGCCTGGACTACGCATTAGTTCCAATCATACTCAAACACTTTAGGCATTCATATGTGATAGTCAAAACAGCATGTGACAAATAATTCAAATATAAACCTCATTTGAGCATTTTGACAAACACATAGCACACATGTTATCATACGTAGCATTTCATCTATAAAGCACGTAGTGGTAAGATAGGTTACACGAATGAAAATATAACTAAAGATAAGGTAATTGAGAATCTTATCTCAATACCCTCCTTAAACACATTTCAGCCAACATTTTCTCATTAAGGCATTTTATCAAACACTTAGACTACACATGACAACATACATGTAATAAATTAGTTATAACATATATTATGACAAGTCCTCTTACAAAGGAGTTGTCACACATACAACAATCATATATTTACAATTTATAATCATGGCAAGCACAAATCATAATTCCATATTCATACAAACATTTCAACAAACACATGGAATGCATTAGTTTCAACATAGTTCATATATATATGTGTAAAACATGAAAAACATCGCATCTAAGCACATGTGATAACAATCAAGTCAGTCATAAATCATTAACTGACATTGAAAGCCTTGAAAACCATTACCTAAACGTTGATCGTCTGCACCTTCCGTCGGTAAACTCGTGTCGAACTTAGTTCGAACATTACGCCTTTGTCTACGGCACAACGACTACCTGAATCACGAAATAGGTTAGTTATTTCGTTGATTCATCTACTTGGATACCTAAAACAGATTAGGGTTAGGATTTCTTACCCAAAAATGAAATCGGAATCACCGGATTAGCGATACGGGAAGGAGGATTCGGCACGTGGAGCGGCGGGATTAAATCCCAGCAACTATCTCACATAGACACTCTCTCTCTCTCTTCTCCTCACTTTTTCCTTCTCTTTTCTCTCTTCTCTCTCCTAGGGTTTCGAATTTCGTATGGAATGAGAGAGGGGTGGATAAAGGCCCTTATATAGGCCCAGAACTGATGTCAATGGCCCCAGGGCCATGATATACTTAGGTTATAGCCAAAGAGCGGCTGTTTCGGTCTAACGGAGCTCATCTGGAGGCCCATTTTATGCATACGGTCAAGGAAAAGTTCCCTGATGATGGATCTATGTCAGGTTAAGCTTTCGGTCCAATCGAATTTACTGATCGACAGCAGAGGACCGGTTTCAGTTCAACGGTCATCGTTACTTGATCAGGGCCACAAGTACACTGACATGTGTTGAAAATTTTCCTTGATCCAAGGGTGTAGTTGGTCAGAATCTGATGGTCTGAAGCCTTAAATTTGGCTTGCAAGTGAACGGCCCAATTCACTTAAGTTTGAACCCATTTTCTAAAGATATTCGCGTTTCTCACAAACTTCTCTCCGAGCTTAAGTTGTGCGTTTCTGGATACTATTGAGACTTGATTTTCGAGATGGTTGTCAAGCCCAGTAAGGCGGTCATAACTGTATAGTTTCGCGTTAATCGGACTTTCGACATGCAGTCCAGGGCTGATATGGAGTTTCAATGTGCTCCTAAGATCAACTGGGTTTTGAGATTGATCCTAAGTTCCTAGGTAATGTAGCATTAGCGATTCTACTAGTTTTGGGTCTTACAGATCGTATAGAAAGCGGTTCAAGCTAATCTACTGCTTAATTCAGTTTAGCACTTAATTAATTTTCGTCTAATGTCTTCATAATTTGATCCTTAGCGATTTCTGCCTGAGGTGGTACTCGGGTCTTTGTACGAATTTTTTCGGGACATTACAACTGGTATGCATAATACGTGCACCTGGGAGAACAAATCCCTAACAAATCTACAAAATTGCATAGCCTACAGGCTACTGGGGACCCCTATTGCGCGGTCACACAACAAGCCAATCTTATGCTCCTTAAATCTTCTTCCTACTTTCTCTCGTTTTACATCCCACGGGATACCTGGATACTGCAACTCTTGACTCTGAAAGCTCCTGAATATTTCTCTGATGCCCAAATGAGAAGAGTGATGGGGGTACTTATAGGCATCCACATGTGTGAAATACTAAATCCATGCAACCTAGATGTTGTTTTATAGGCACGCAATACACCTCCGTTGCATGGCTGCGCAACACTCATTTTATTCAACCAACCTATCTTTTATTGCTTCAGCTTCAACGTCCCTGTCTTTGGTTGCATGGGTGCGCAACTCATCACTGTTGCACGAACAGGTAACATAGTTTCCTTATGTAAACTTTGATATTTTTATGCTCCAACACCGAGTTGCAATAGGCCATCAGATTCACTAGATGATTACATATGACAATTCAAGATTGGGTCTAGATGTAACATGTCTGGATGATGAACAAGGCAACCAAGTTGGCTACCCAAATAAAGATGCAACTAGAGCGTCCCAATACATGAAACTATGCCTCAAACAAAGTGACTACTATTGAACTTTCATGTGATGTGGTGCAGCCGCGAGGGAAGGAACATGAGGGGGGCATCCTCGACCTCCTCTAACTGCGAATCGAGACTCAGCGAGCGACCACATTAGGCCTCAAAGGGTAGCAATAAATGTTGTTGGTCCAAGTAGAAACCCTAACCCTTACGATCTACCTCAACCAAACAGGTGTTACAGATGTGGTCAACTTGGTCACTGATTCAATATGTGTCCTCAGAGGTAAATGGCTAATCTAACAATTAACAACGGAAAAGCAGAAGATGGAGATGAAGATCCCGAAGTCGATGACGCTGAATACACTAAGGATGATAGTGAAGAGGGTGAATGAAATTACAAAGATCACGATGAGTCTCTAATCTTGGGGAAGTTTTTGTATATGTTGAAGAAAAAAGAGATCTGCAATGGCACAACATTTGTTAAACTTGAACTAAGCGATCCGTGATATGATCATAGATGGCAGAAGCAGTGAGAATATCGTGTCAAAGACTATCGTGGAAAAGTTGCATATGAAGATAGAAAAACACCCATCTTTATATACGATTGGATGGATTAAGAAGATTTGCAAAACAAATAACTGAATGATATCGTATTCCCTTCTCCATTGGTAAATATTATATGGATAAAATAATGTGTGATGTGGTTGACATGGAGGCATGACACATGTTACTTGGTCAACCATGGTCGTACAGTGTTGATGCCACGCATTTAAGTTGGGATAACATATTTGTTTTTGTTAAAGATGGTGGAAAAATTTTCCTCACCCCTATGAGAACGGAGAACTAATTAAAGACTTCTAAAGTTGATGGCGATCTTTCCTAACCGTACAAGATTTTGTTAAAGAATCTGAGAAGATGAGGGAGATCTATGCACTAGTCATAAAAAGGGAAAGAAGTGAAACCCACGAACATTCCAGAGAAGTTGAAACCAATGTCGTAGGAGTTCAAGGGGACCATGTCCGATGAAATTCCCAACGAGTTACCCCCCATGCGGGATATACGGCACCACATTGACCTTGTCCCAAGGTCAAGCATGCCTAATTGCACTCATTATCGAAGGAATCTGAAGGAGTGAGAGATCTTGTAAGGGAAAGTATAGGATTGATTCATAAGGGTCTAGTGAGGGAGAGCATGAGTCCATGTGTTGTGCTAGTCTTATTGACGCTCAAGAAGGACAGGAGTTGGAGTATGTAGTTTGATGGTCGGGCTATAAAGAGGTCTAGTGAGGGAGAGCATGAGTCCATGTGTTGTGCTAGTCTTATTGACGCCCAAGAAGGACAGGAGTTGGCGTATGTAGTTTGATGGTTGGGCTATAAAGAATATAACTGTGAAGTATTGGTTCCATATAACATGGCTAAACGACATGTTAGACATGTTGGAAAGAGCGAAAGTATTCTCTAAATTGGAACTGAGGAGAGGCTACCACCAAATCCGTATTTGGTCGAACGACAAGTGAAAAATGACATTTAAGACCAAGGAGAGTCTATATGAGTAGTTGGTTATGCCATTTGTACTCTCGAATGAGCCTAGTATCTTTATAAGGTTGATTAACCATTTTACGAAACTGTTTATTGGACTATTCGTAGTAGTCTATTTTGATGATATTTTGATTTATAGCCAAGTGTACCAAATCATGTAGAGCGTCTCAGGAAGGTGCTTTGGGTACTCAGAAAGAACAAATTGTACCTCAATATAAAGAGGTGCAGTTTCTTGACTTTAGACAACCCACCTCAGGCCAATAAGCTTGATGGAGATTGAACAAAAACCCTGATCCATACCCTTAACCCTGATCCGAACCCTAATCCATACCCTTAACCCGGATCCAAACCCTGATCCAAACCCCAATCCATACCCTTAACACTAAACCAAACCCTGATCCATACCCTTATCCCTAATCTAAACCCCAATCCCTAATCAAAACCCTAGAACCTTAGAAAACTGATCTTAAACCTGGTCTCAAACCTAAAACTAGGAAAAACTTACCCTACAGAGTTAACCCTCGAGTCAATCCACTAAGTCAACTCACCTAGTTAGCCCACATAGCCTACCCAGTCAACTCACATTGTCAAACCAAAGCCATAAACCATTTTGCCCCAAGCCCATTCCAAAGCCCAATTTGCAGAAGAGGGGAGATAACAAGGCAACTTCGGAGGACCAAACATATCCACGTGTATAGGGGGAGCCTCCCTCCGAAGCTAGAGTAAAAAAGAATGGCGAGCGCCACTCGCCATGTGGCAATAGCCATACTTCGGTCAACTTCTCACTTGTATATTGGTATCCTCCCTGCTTATTTCATTCATGTGCAAAATCTGAAAGTTACTTTAATACCCCTCCCTTGAGCCAAAATTAACTTTATGCCATCCAAACCAACACATGAGATATTGTCACATGACAATCTCAAATCCCAACCATTCAAACCCTTTTTAACTTCAAGCTTTGTAGGAATTACCAAAAAACTGGGTTGGAGGGCTATAAATACCCCATTCCTTTCATATTTCAAGCAGCACTCTCATTTCAAGCCTTTTTACTCACCCCTTAAGCCCTTAGTCTAGCCATTCCATCCCTCCACCAAGGAGAGGAAAGAGTTATAGGAAAGAATCCAGGCAAGTATAGCTAAGTCCAGCCAAATCCAAACTCACCCGAGCCATCCGAGTCCCAATTTAACCCCTCTTATCCCAACCTTTGCGAAACTATCGTCCATCTTATTGTTCAATTTTTAGTTAAGCTTCATCCATTCATAGCATTTGCATAGCCCGACATTCACCTCATCATCCAACACACTCTACACTAAATTGGCTTAAAAGTATGTGATGAGGCTTGCCGATTTAATCGGATCTTACCCAACAAAAAACCTGCCAATTACTTCATATTTTGTCATAAGCATTGCATAGATTCATATACAAGAACTGAATCCTCACCCTCAAGAATAGCCAGATCCTGTGAAGTAGAAACCTTACATCTATATGGGCAGAGCGGTGCCTGACACCTTCCTTCTCTATAACTGTGGTCCCTTAGAATCTTTGATTGCAAAACCAAAGAGTCATCTTAGGATAGGAAATTTTTGGATCCCCACCCTAACGTTTCTATAGGGTCTAACCGACTGTAAAAATGAAGAAATTGGCTAGTGGCGACTTTGGTCAAACATTATCAATAAATCACAAAGCAAAATGCCTCGAAAGAGGCAACCCGTGGAGCAACGTGGCTCTCAAGTCGAATCCGGCCCAGGATCCTAATATCCACAGAATGATGACTCCACTGGGGATTGTTAGCCACACTAGTAGTGACCCAACTTGAAAAACATGCTCTCACTAATTATTGAGGATTAACAGTTCTTGCGCATTCACATCAACATCTAACATTCATCTCATCAAAAAAAAATATTTATAATTAAAACCATTGCTCTCAGGCATTCCAAAGCAAACCTTCCCAACCATACCCTGATCCATAACAGACATGTCTCTCTCCTTCCTTGCCCTTGAAATGCCCAAGGCCACTCCTTCATAGTCGCATCTAATCGAATCAGCGGCAATTACCTGTAACATGGAGTTAGCATAAAGCATGAAAACTATGCAAGTACAGCTTCTACAATTTATACAAAACAAAAGTGCGCCAGTTCCGATAGTCAGCATTTAGGCTGGTCTAACTCAGCAACAACAACCGCCAACTCTTACATTTCTCCTAGCCTCTAGTACAGTCCAACCACAGCCATCGGGATTCACGTAGGACTTTCGATACACTCCCAATGGAGACCTTCAACCAAATAACCATCTACCTCATGGCAATTCTTTCAGTATCCTCTCATGAATGGGAGCCAATTCCAGTCACATCCTGCAGCCGAAAATCCTAGTAATTTTCAACATAGTCATGCAACCAAAATTTTCTTTCCGGTCATAGTCTCTCTTCTCAATTATAGTCCAACAAACTCCCCCCAATGGGAGTTATAACCAGGTCTAACCTCCTCAAAGCAGAACTCATAGGGGTGTCCATGATCTGAATTATTATGAAAGGAAGGCAGTTCAGTTCAGTTTAGACCAAGCAAGGGTAGAATCCCTCTCATCCGGTCCCCTCTAAAATTGAACAAATTTGAGAGAAAATGAAAGAGATGATGAAGAAGTTGTGGGAGCATGTAACGCCTCGAATTTCGAGGGTCGAGCAAAGGCCTAACTCCCGAGATCCATCGCATCACTTATGCAACATAGATAATGATGATTAAATATTGTCTGAGTTAGTGCATTTGAACATGAATGGGATTATACTAAATCAACATATCATACTCCAGAGGCAATTAAATTAAGCAGGCAGAAGATTGTGATAGATATATAAAGTGTATAAGTGGATATGAATCCCAGAGTATGATCATGTCACCAGGCTGAATAATTACATGTATAGTTCCAAAATATACAAAATGATAAAAGGTAATATCATCTAATCCATATCCCTGTAGCCCCGGTGACAAAACTCCAGGTCTACATAGACCCGCTAGAGAGTTTCAAGTAGGAGAACTCCTCGTCATCGTCGTAGAAGACTGACTCCAACTCGTAAGCCTCACCATCATCTACAGCTACAATAGAGTCTGGTTAGTGTTTTAAAATACTGCCCCAGAGTGAGAGTGAGTGATCAACTCAGTGGATCTATAAGGCAAAGGTTAACATGTTATCAAATCAATCAAGCAGTAATGATAAAGTAGTACAATAATCATGTCCTAAATACTCTTGTTAATGCAACAATGGTATGTATTAATGATGCATGCCCTCGCCTACACTCCCTCTGTGACATCATCTCACAGTCGCGCATGTTAAACTCCCACTGTGCTCAACACCCACGCCAAAGGCACATGCAATGTGGTGCATGGTCGTGTTAGCCAAGTTCTTACACTTATTCATACAGCAGGTTTGGGAAGCTAAGGTACCTCTCTTTATATCATTGACCCAAACAATGATCCATCTAGGGTCGTCAATCCTAGTTAATCACATATGATAGACAAGTTCGTGAGTTCACACTATAGGTCGCTACGGGAGGCTCGTCACCTCAGCGTAGTCTTAATTTACACTCGAGGTCACTACGAGAGGCTCGTCACTTGATCGTAGGCCTATTTTATATTTGAGGTCACTACGGGAAGGCTTGTCACCTTAGCGTAGGCCGACAGCTCGAATACAGTGTTCCATACACCACCATATTCGACTCACGAGTTTGTATTGCTCACTGGTCACTATGGGGAGGCTCGTCACCCCAGCGTAGGCCGACAGCTTGACCACAGTGTCCCATACACCACCATGCCCGCCTCATGAGTCTTAGCGGATCGTGGTACTAAGGTTAAATGGGTTTTACACTGGTAGGTGGTACCTTAGATTCAAGCAGTTGCGTCCATACATGGTAAACACACATTAGGGCAATTGGGTTCCTTGATAAGCTCGACTGGTACGAGCGCACGCTAACTTAATCGACATGGAGCACATACACACTCCTTGTGGCCTAACCACTGTCGATAATCACCGTACGACTCGGATTCATCGAACATGCCCGTGGTGGTGAAACTAAATCGGCTACTCGATCAGAAACTGTTAACCGATTGCCTGGACTATGCGATAGTCCCAATCATACTCAGTTGTATTAGGCATATGTGACAATCAAACAACATGTAACAATCAAAACACATAAATATCATTTGAGCATTTTAACAAACACATAGTGCACATGTTATCACACATAGGTGCATTTCATACATGAATCACGTAGTCGAATGTAAATTACATGAAGGAATCTATTCATATTGTTAAGGTAATTGAGAACCTCATCTCAACACCTTGAATAAATGCATTTCATCAAACAATCACCCATTCAGACATTTTATCAAACATTTAGACTACACATTTCAAACATACATGTAATAAGTTAGTCATAACATATATTATGACAAATCCTTTCACAAAGGAGTTGTCACGCATTCACAATCACATATTCTCAATTAATAAGCATGACAAGCACAAATCGTAATTCCATATTCATTCAGACATTTCAACAAACATACGGAATGAATTATATTCAACATAGTTCATATATATGTGTAATACACGGAAAACATCGTGTCTAAGCATAGGTGACAACAATCAAGTCAGTCATAAATCATTAACTGACATTGAAAGCCTTGAAAACTATAACCTAAATGTTTATAGTCCGCACCTTTCATCGGTATACTCGTATCGAACTCAATTTGAATCCTACGCCTTTGTCTATGGCACAACGACAACCTATAACATGAAATAGGTTAGCTATTTCACTATTTTATCTATCTGGATCCCTAAAACAGATTAGGTTTAGGATTTCTTACCCAAAAATGGATTCGGATTCGTCGGTGTAGCGACACGGAAGAAGTGATTCAGCACGTGGAGTGACAGGAATGAATCCCAGCGACAAACCACAACTCTTTCACTTCTCCTCACTTTCTCCTTCTCTTTTCTCTCTTCTCTCTCCCAGGGTTTAGAAAATTCGTATGGAATGAGAGAGGGGTTGGTTTAGGGTCTTATATAGGCCCAAAAGTAAAGTTAATGGCCCCAGGGCCATGGTATACTTAGGTTATAGCCAAAAAGCCACCGTTTCAGGCTAATGGAGCTCATCTGGAGGCCCATTACCTGCATACAGTCTAGAGAAAGTTCCCTGACGATGGATCTACACCAGGCTAAGATTTCAGTCCGATCGAATTTATGGATCGACCGCGAAGGACCAGTTTCAGTTCAACAGCTCACTCGATCAGGGCCACAAGTACACTGGCATGTGTATGGAAATTTTCCTGATCCAAGGGTGTAGTTGGGTCAGATTCTGAGGGTCTGAAACCTTAAATTTAGCCTACAAGTGAACGGCCCAAATCACTTAAATCTGAGTTCATTTTCTAAAGATATTCGCATTTCTCACACACTTCGCTCCAGGCTCAAGTTGTGCGTTTCTGGATACTATTTAAACTTGATTCCCGCGATGTTTGTCAAGCCCAGTAAGGCGGTAATAACCGTATAGTTTCACAGTAATCGGACCTTCGACGCGCGGTCCAGGTCCGATACGGAGTTTCAATGTGCTCCCGAGAGCAACTGGGTTTTGAGATTGATCCTAGGTTTCTAGGTAATGTAGAGTTAGTGATTCTACTGGTTTTGGGTCTTACTGTTCGTATAGAAAGTGGTTCAAGCTAATCTACTAATTAATTCAGTTTAGTACTTAATTAATTTTAGTGTATTTTCTAAAAGATTCGGTCTTTAGTGATTTCTGCCTAAGGTGGTACTCGGGTCTTTGTACGGATTTTTCCAAGACGTTACAATCTACCCCCCTTAAAGAGAAATTTCATCATCGAAATTAGTGCATTTTTTTTACTCCTCGAGAATCTGAGGGTAGTTCTTACGGACCTCGGCTTCTGTTTTCCAAGTAGCCTCTTCCTCAGTGTGATGCATCCACAGTACCTTCACAAGCGAGATAACCTTACTGCGTAGCACCTGCTCCTTCCTGTCTAGGATACGCGTCGGTCGCAGTACATAAGTAGCATCCTTACTCAACTGTACATACTCCCATCTGATAATGTGGGAAGGGTCAGGAACGTATCTCTTTAGCATCGATACATGAAATACATTGTGCACGCTTGCGAGTGGTGTGGGCAAAGCAAGGCGGTATGCTACCACACCCACTCGATTTAAAATCTGGAATGGACCGATAAAATGAGGCATGAGTTTCCCCTTCTTGCCAAATTGAAGGACTCCCTTCATGGGGGAAACCTTAAGAAACACATGGTCCCCAACCTCAAGCAATAGCGGTCGCCGTCTCGTATCGGCGTAAGTTTTTTTTATCTACTCTGTGTTGCCAGAAGTCGACGTCTGATAATGTCGATCTTCTCTGAGGTTGCCTGTAACATCCCGGATTTTTGCCAACCTGGGATTAGACGTCTTTAAGTAATGGGTCGATCCTAACACCTTATTACTTGTCAAAACTCAGTCCCAAAGGCTAAAATCGCTTGTGAACCCATTTCTTTCACAAATCCCACCCTTCACCACCTTGTTCCTTAAAATTTTCAAAGTACTTTCACCTTAGACACTATCTTAAACTAGCTAAGTAGTATAACTTGGATCACTTTATATACAAACTACAAAGGACTAAGTACCACCTCAGATAGAAATCTTACAGGACTAAACCCTTTAGAAATTAGGCGAGATTTAGCTAGTGTTAAACTAGAGTGCCTGTGAAATTAGCACCAATCACTTTAAATACGATCTACAAGACCCAAAACTTGTAGAATCATTGACGCTAGGTTACCTTAAAATCTAGGATCAATCTCATCACCTGGCTGCTCTCGGGAGCATCTCGAAACTTCGTATCGGATCTGGACCGCACGTCGAAAGTCCGATTAATACGAAGTTAAGGAATTAGGACCGCCTTGCTAGGCTTGACAACCATCTCGGAAATCAAATCCAGACAGTGTCCCAGTTCTATTCGCTTGAGCTCGGAGTGAAGAGTGTGAGAAATGTGAAATTAATTCAAAATAAAATATCTTGAATAGTAATCTGGCACCTCTCGCTTGCGGATCAGTTTTAAGCAACCAGACTGTCAGAATCAGACCAAATTACACCCTCAGATCAGGAGAAATTTCATACACATTTACATGTACTCGAAATCTTCGATCGAGATCCACTGACCGTTGAACTAAAACTGGTCCGCCACGCGTGATCTGGAATCCCGACCGAAATAAAAACTTAATAGAACCTAGATCCATTGTCGGTGAGCTTAAGTCCGACCTTTGGCTCAAGGAGGCCCGCCAGAAGTCCTCCGTTGAGCTGAAACTGACCCGCTTTGGTTATAACCTAAGTATACTTTGACCTGGAGTCTGTTTCGGTGAGTTTTTAGGCTATATAAGGACCTTAAACCCTCTCTTATTGCAGTCATACAAATTTAAAAGAAAACCTAGAGAGAGAAAAGAGAATAGAGAGAGAAAGTGTAGGAGCAGTGAGAGAACCTCCCTGCCGCTTTACGAGCTCCACCGCTCCGTTCTTATCGCTTTTCCAGCGATTCCAGCCCCATTTTTTGGTAAGAAACCCTAACCCTAATCTGATTTGGGGCTTGGGTGGTTATAGGTTATGAAATAGCTAACCTATTTCGTTCTATAGGTTGCCAAACTGCCGAATACGGAAGCTTAGCAAACCTATCGACTCCGTTACGATTCTACGACAAAAGGTGCGGACTTTAGATGTATAGGTTATGGTTTTCAACGCTTTCAATGTCAGATAATGATATAGATTCATGATCTGCATGCAATTGCACATGTACAAAGTGCTGTCCGTTTTCCGTTTCGATTAAAGATGAAAAATATGGAATTCCACATACTCTAGGTAATTGTAAAAAGTACGGTATACATACAAATTTCGGAAATGTGTTTGACATGATTAATTGTTGTATGAATATATTATATGTGGATAAATTACTTGTTTGGCGAAAGGACTCGCCCTATACATGTTTTGCTCATATACACTATGTATGTTGAAATTGTGTATTCTAGAAAGTACAGTATACGTACAAATTTTGGAGATGTGTTTGCCATGATTATTTGCTATATGAATATACCATATATGGATAAATACTTGCTTGGTGAAAGGTTAGCCCTAATACATGTTTTGTTAACATACATCATGTATGTTGTAATAGTGTATTCTAAGTGTTTGTGAAAATGACTGAATGAGTATAGAATTCTCATTCGTGCTCACCATGATTAATTGTCATGGATAATTGATTGTTGTATTGGCGATACACCTTTGACGAAAGGATTTGCCCTAAATCACGCCATGGCCAATACACACTATACATGCTAAAATGTGTAGCCCAAGTGTTTGTGGAAATGACTGAATGAATATGGAACTTGGATTCCTGCTTGCCATGACTATCCGTCATGGGTGTATGCGTGTTATGATTGGGGTAACTCCCTAGTGAAAGGATTTGGCCTTATACCTATGTGATCAACATATGTCATGTATGTTGATACATGTATTTTAAAGTGTTTGTTGAAATGTCTGAATGAGTAGTAGTAAGTAAATTGTAATGTTTAAGGGTGTTGAGATATGATTCTCAACTCCATTAACTATGTGTATGATTTCCTTGGATAGCTGTGTGATTAGGAATTGAATATGTACAAACTCATGCTTGTGTTGTGCTTCATAACATGCTTAACTGCTTTTATGATTTTATTTATGTAATGCATATGTTAAATTCATGTTTGCGTTATATGATCCGTCATGGGTGATGGGGGAATGGAGCAACGAATGCGTGCAACAGCCCTAACAGCCCTAAACGGATAATACTAGACTTTGATTGTATGATTTGAATCTTGATCCATTACTGCTTTACCTATCTGCAATTGAATGTGATTGGGGCTATTGTATAGTCCAGGCAGCCGGTAACGGGATCAAATTCGTGGCTGAGATTCATTTGCCACGTGAGATGTGTTCGACGAACCCGAGTCATATTTCGGTTGGCGATAGTGGTTGGCCACACGAAGTGCATATGTGCTTCATATCGCTCAACTTGTTGTGCACTCGAGCTAGCCGAGTTCGTCAAGCAACCCGATCTGTCTAATGTATGTTCACCATGTTTGGACACTACTGCTTGAACCTAGGGTACCAAACTTACCAGTGAAATCCCTTTTAACCATGGTACCTCGATCCGCTAAGACTCATGAGCTAGGCATGGTGGTATGGGACACCGTGGTCGAGCTGTCGGCCTACGCTGGGGCCACGTGCCTCCCCGTAGTGACAAGTGAGCAACCAGACTCGTGAGCCGATTATGGTGGTATGAGACACTATATTCGTGCTGTCGGCCTACGCTGGCACAGCCTGGCTGTGGTCCCCAGTCGGGTTGCATCCGGGTTCCATTCTCAATAAGCGGACTGGTCGGGCTTCAAAAATAAACTGCCAGTTGGTAGGGTGTCAGTGGAGTGACCTCGAGCATACTCCGAATCTACGGTGAGGCGATGAGCCTTCCCGTAGTAACAGAGTATAAACTAGGCCTGTTTCTGTATAGTGATGAGTCGTTAAAGAGGTGATGGGGGAGTGGTGTAACCTTTGTGCGTAACAGCCCTGACAGCCTTTGTAATGACCTAGAAAACACACCATCGTCTGATATTAACTAGGACTGACGACCCTAGAATGGATCATGTTTGGGAATGATACAAGGGAGGTACCTTAGTTTCCCAATCCTGCTGTTTGAAATGGATTAATTAAAAACTCGGTAATCATGCATTGCATGTGCCTGGAAGATGTGGAGCACTGAGGGATGAAAGCATGCCGCGAACGTGAGATGGTGTCGCACGAGGGAGGGAGGGTGTGGTGAGGGTATCCATCATACCCGCATCAATACTTGCATTAATAAGAGTAGTTAGGAGTGTTTGATTTTCCTGCTTTATCATTACTGCTTGACTGTATTGATAACATGTTAACCTATGCTTTATTGTTCCACTGAGTTAGCTACTCACTCCCACATTACGGGATGGTGTTTCGAACACCCACCAGACTTGGTCTGATTTCAGATGGCGACGCTACTTCTGAGGCGGATCCGGACCTCTGCAATGACTACATGCCTGCTTGTATTGGTTGTCTTCTGATGGCTTCCAGTGAGCCGTGTCCTGATCGGCGGGGCTTTCTGAGATATTGACTAGAGGACCTTATACATTTGGTATATTTTAGGATTGTACTTGTAATTATTTAACCTGGTAATGTTATCACACTTTGGAGACTCATCTTAGTTTATATATTTTATCTATCTATCATAGTCTTCCGCTTACAAATTTAACTGTTTCTGGAGTATGATATGTTGTTTGGCTTAATCTCACTCATGTTCACTACTCTAATACAGTCAACATTTAATCATCATTATCTATGTTGCATAAGTGATGTTCTGGAAACTCGAGAGTTGAGTTACTACTCGACCCTCGATTTTTCGGGATGTTACATTGCCTGTACTAATTCTGGTCAATTAAATTCTTCTCGCCAACCTCTGCCCAGTATTTCAGTGCTTGACATGGGCGCCCATACAAGGCCTCGTAGGGAGTCATACCAATACTTGCTTGAAAACTGTTGTTATAAGTGAACTCCGCATAAGGAAGATAGTCATCCCAACTGTCTTTGAAATCAAGCACACATGCCTGCAACATATCTCTAACACCTATGTTGAAAAGGCCAAGCTATATGTCCTAGGGGGGGGGGGGGGTGAATAGGACTATGCCAAATTAAAATAAAATCAGCGAAAATAAAATAAACCAATAGCCTTACAATTATAAATCAATTCACAATGCTGAAATCAAATCACCTTGATAAATAAGTATTGAGAGATTGATACAAATTTAGTTCTAAGGATAACCTTACCATAATAAACAAGGGCTTATGGTAGGACAACCTTATTTCTAGAACATCTTTTGAATCAAGGACTCAATTTTAATAGAAATAAATGAATAACAAGGAATTGAAATTAAATGCAGAAATATAGATCTAAATTATTACAACAATCCCCACACTTGCTTGAAATGTAAATAGTTACAACATTCACAACCACTTGTACATTCCACACAATTGAATGATAAAAGATATGAAAATTAAGCAAACATTCAATCCACAAGACAAAGAGTTATAGTGGTTCGCCTGTGTGTACACCAACTGTCTTTCAACAGCCACACAGAATGCTACTCCACTCCTAATATCCTCACACAGGGGATATTAGCGTTCACTATCAAATAGGTTTTCACAGGTTCACCCAAAACCTTTACAATTGTGTCTTTTTCACTCAGGCTTACACAATTCAAAAACTCCTCTTTTCTGAGTTTTCTGGTTCTCCTCAGTAACCAATACAATGAGATTTTTCTGGCTTAACCTCAAACAAAACCAAAAGAAATGAAATTTTACAGAATTGTAAAATACCTGGATTTCTCCTTTTCGTAGCAGCCCAGTAGAACCAATCGGAGTAGATGATTGAATGTCAAAGTTCAATTTCCAATACTCACTTTAATATGGTTCTAAATTCTAATAGATTTTAGATTTTAACTGTTGGGCATAGCTATATTTGATTTTGATTCCAAGAAGAAGGAATAAGGTAATTCCTCTTTTCAAATAAGATTGGAATACAGAATAAAATCAAATTAAATAAGCTAGCAAAAAGGAATATTAAATAAGCACAACGTAGCTTAAAATAAACACAGACTTATCTCAGAGTGATCACTTGAAGTTTCTTGAATTGAATCGAGTTGAATACTAAAACTCTGAATTTCGTGTTCAATTTATAGAGACAAAAATCGCGTCTACGACTGGTCTTAGAAATCTTCGACTGGTCGTAGCTCTAACGGATATTTGAAATATTGAGCGCGATCTTTGAAAGTCGTTCTACGACTGGTCGTGGGAAGCCTACGACTGGTCGTGGGTCACCTACGACTGGTCGTAGCTCTCTATGACTGGTCGTAGGACCATAGATTAGCTCGTTGGACTTTGAGTCGTAACCCTACGACTGGTCGAGAACGAGTCGAAGACATTCCTACGACCGGTCGAAGGACCTCCAGGACTGGTCGTAGGTGTACCAAAAAATTTCAAAAATCTTCAACAACTTAGGACTGGTCGTGGAATTTCTTGGACTAGTCGAACCAATGCTAGGACTGGTCGAACAGGAGCTAGGACTGGTCGTAGAATAGACCCAAATTATGTAAAATAAACATTTGATTTATGTATCCAAAGTGACCTACTTATAAGGTCAACCTACGGTCAGTCAAACCTGAAACATGTCGTATGGACATTGAACTTCAACCATTCAACGAATGTAGATATTTGAACCATATCAAGCTTGAGATCTTAAACTTGTTGTAGCTTTAATCTTGAGATCTTCATCAGCGTGAAAACTACTTCATGTGTTGCTTTTGAGTCTTGAAGTCATTTCTTGAGTCTTGAAGTTGTTTCTTGAGACTTGAACTTCAACATTGTAGCTTTAAACATTGATAGGATGATGAAGTACACTTTGTATTTCTTAAAGACATCCAATGTCATGGTGTTATGCAGTGTCTTGAATACATAAATCACCATACAAACACAAGACACAGATAGATGTTTTGACACAACAAAATTTGACAACCAATGGAGCATGAGACCATAGCACTTACAATCTCCCCCTTTGTCAAATTTGTGACAAAACACCCAAATAATAATACTTCCAATAGAAATAAGAGAAGTACAGGCACAACAAGTTCAAATAGAGAATCATGCACCAGTTATATAGACATCATAAACAATATCTAGCATAACTCTCCCTGAGAAGCTTAACTTAACTCCCCCTAAGAAGCTTAACTCCCCCTGAGTAATAGCAGCACATCCATATATAAATAGACATGAATGAAACTAATCATAATCATAAAATCCAACCAAAGCCAAAGCCTCCCAAAACTTCTCCCCCTTTTTTACACAAAATGACAAAGGAAGAAGGGCAGCAAGGATAAGAAAAATGGGAGATGGAATATAGATGCAAGAGAGCATAGTGCATAATTCAACAAAAAGTCAGTAAGTAAGCAAAGTTCAGATTGAAAGCAAAGAAAAATATTAGTTATTACAGACCAAATAAAAAGTCAGTCATAACCAGAAGAGGGAGCAGGATTAGATGGATCAATTTTGTGTAAACCCCTAGCAACCCGCCTCATATATTTGCGTAAATAAGAAAATTGAGTGTCTTGGGTAACATTAATTTGAGCCACCTATTCTTGAAGAGAATTCAACCTCTCATCAAAATCAGAAGGCTGAAAGTCAGGATCATCAGCCGAGTCTGACTCAAGTTCTTTAAATAAATCATCCATATTTACGTCTCCAGGAAGATCACCAGTTTGATCTGCATTTCCTGCTTCAGCACCACTGCTACCAACATCCACTTGACCAGGAATCAATTCTAAATTCATCTTGTTAAGATTGGAATTATTAAAAGGGAGATGATGGATGGGTTTTTCTCTAACAAGCATAGCCACGAGCATATGATTGGCGAGCATAGTCATCAAATAACCAAAGGAATATCACTATGACCTGGATGGTGACGAGACAAAATAATGGAGTGACAAATTAACGAAGGTAGACAGATTTTCGCACCAGAGATGACAGAATGCAAAATACGAACCATGAATGCAGTGAGTTCGGTTTTATTACCAGAACGCGGATATAGATTTGAGACGAAAATCCTGTGAAACACTCTGTGTCTGGGTAACAAGTGCCTTAAGGGAAGTGCATGACCTTTATGAGTCCAGTGAACATCCAAATTACACAAATCTCTAGTAAGCATTTGTCGTTCAGATTCTGAGAGTTTGTCATGTAATATATGAATCGGAATGCCCTCATCATTGACAGGTATTTCCATAAGGTGAGCTATCAAATGTCGATCCACTGAAAATAAGCCTTCTTGAGTCTCAATTTTAAAGGTTAAATTCTCAAGAGAAGAATCACAAATACAAGCAAACATGAATTGGACAATGGACTGGTATGCAGCTCCACCCCAATGTAAGATGTTATCCTATCCCACAGATTGCAACAGAGGAAGGATACCAAAGGAAGCGATGTGATTAACATTAACAGGACGCTCAACTATAATATTGCGCATACGCAAATCCGTGCATCTGAAGGATCATTTTCGGGAGAGCGAAGATGACGTTGCATAATAGATGCTGATCTAGATGAAGAGGGACCACGTGTAGTTTTCTTTTTACCCCTAGCATTCATTTTCAAAGGAGGAATCAAGGAAACTATAAGATGCAAGAAAGAAGAAGTGGGGTTTTGATAGAACAAATTTTTCAAATGATTTCCAAATTTAAGCAAATAAAACATTAAACATATGTACATTATGATACACCAAAGCATGCAAATTCAATTTAAATTGCACATACCGAGATCAAACTTTAATTTATTAAACCTGCTTTTGTCGAGCGGTTTAGTGAAAATGTCCGCAAGTTGAGTCTCGGTTGGAATGTAATTCAAATATATTAATTTTTCTTCCACTAATTCACGAATGTAATGAAATCTAATGTCAATATGCTTAGTACGTGAATGCTGAACTGGATTTTTTGAGATATTTATTGCACTGGAATTATCACAAAACAAAATCATAGAATCCTATGTAATTCCATAATCGCTTAACATACGTTTCATCCAAACAAGCTGAGTACATGCATTTCCAGCAGCAATGTATTCAGCCTCAGCTGTTGATAGCGATATAGAACTTTGCTTCTTGCTAAACCAAGAAACAAGACAATTTCCAATGTAGAAACAACCACCACTGGTTGATTTCCTATCATCAATGTTTCCAGCCCAGTCAGCATCTGAGTACCCGGCTAATTGAACACTAGTCTCATGTGGATACCAGAGACCCAGTTGAGCAGAACTTGCGACATATCGCATAATCCGCTTAACAGTAGTTAAGTGAGATTCTTTAGGATTTGACTGATAACGAGCACAAATACCAACACTCAAAGCGATATCTGGTCTACTTGCAGTTAAATAAAGTAAACTACCAATCAAACTATGATACAATTTAGGATCCACATCATTACCTGTAGCGTCTTTTGAGAGTCTCAAAGTTGTACTCATAGGAGTATCAAAATTTTTACCATTCTCAAATCCAAATTTCTTAATTAAGTTCAGAGCATATTTGGTTTGATAGATAAAAATTCCATCAGGTTGTTGTTTTACTTGCAACCCTAGAAAATAATTTAATTCTCTAACCATGCTCATTTCGAATTTAGACTTCATTAAATCTGCAAACTCAATAGTCATGTTAGTACAGGTTGATCCATAAATAATATTGTCAACATATATTTGAACCATTAGAATATCATCGTTATGTTTCTTAACAAAGAGCGTCTTATCAACACATCCCATCTGAAAATTATGACTCAGTAAAAACTTAGTCAGTTTTTCATACCATGCTCTGGGAGCTTGTTTCAGACCATAGAGAGCCTTCTTAAGACGATACACATGATCAGTAAATTTAGGATCTTCAAACCTTGTAGGTTGTTCAACATATACCTCTTCATGTAAATCACCATTCAAAAAGGCACTTTTTACATCCATTTGGTAAATTTTAATCTTCCTAAAACAAGCAATGGAGATAAAAAAGTCTGATTGATTCAAGACGAGCTACAGGGGCAAATGTTTCATTATAGTCAATACCTTCAATTTGTGTATACCCCTGTACAACTAGCCTTGCTTTATTTCGAATAATATTTCCAAGTTCATCCGATTTGTTTTTGAAAATCCATTTTGTTCCAATAATATGTTTATCTTTAGGTCTAGGAACAAGGTACCAGACATCATTTCTGACAAACTGATTAAGTTCTTCCTGCATCGCAACTATCCAGTTTTCATCCGAAAGTGCTTCTTTCACGTTAACCGGTTCTATCTGGGATGTAAAGCATACGTAATTACATATGTCCTCTAATTGTCTATGAGTGCGCACACCAGTGAGAGGATTTCCAAGTATTTGAGAAGTTGGATGATCTTTAACAGTCCTTAATTCAGAATTAGTTTCACTTGATGAAGTTTCTTGTTTTTCAAGTATAAGAACTTCATCATTATCTGAACTAGGGACAGGTGTATTCAAATGATCGTCAATCACAACATTTATTGACTCTTGAATCACACCGGTCCTGTTGTTCAGAACACGATATGCACGACTGTTTAAAGAATATCCTAAAAAGATCCCTTCATCACTTTTTGTGTCGAACTTTCCCAAATTTTCACGGTCACGCAAAATATAACACTTGCAGCCAAAAACTCGAAAGTATTTGACAGAAGACATTTTCTCAAACCACATTTCATAAGCCGTTTTATTATTAGATTTGCAAATATAAACACGGTTAATAATGTAGCAGGCAGTATTCACTGCTTCAGCCCAGAATTCCTAGGGAGCTTCATGCTATTTAATATAACATTTCCCATTTCTTGAAGCACTCTATTTTTCCTCTCGACAATTCCATTTTGTTGAGGAGTCTTAGGTGCAGAGAATTCATGCGATATTTCCTGATCGCTACAGAATTTCTCAAAACCGCTATTTTCAAATTCGGATCCATGATCACTACGGATCTTGTTGACTTGAGAACATTTTTCAGTTTGAATTCGTTTTATAATCTTTTTTACTTCATCAAGGGTTTCTGATTTGTCCCTCAAGAATGAAACTTAAGTGTATCTTGTATAATCATCTACGATAACTAAGATGTATTTTTTGCCACCTCGACTTTCCATTCTTGTTGGTCCTATAAGATCCATGTGGAGAAGCTCAAGTGGTCTTGTGGTGGTATTGGAGTTCACCTTTTTGTGAGAGCTCCTAGTTTGTTTACCATACTGGCATTCACCACAAATCTTGTCTACTTTTTGTATCTTAGGTAGACCTCTAATTAGTTCTCCTTTGCTCAATCTGTATAAATTTTGGTAGTGTACATGTCCGAGGCGTTTATGCCATAATTCTGTCTCATCGGTATGGACCATGTAGCACGTTTGTTTAGATGAGCTACCATCGCTTACTATATAGCAGTTTTCAGAAGTTCTGCGACCAGTTAGTATTACAGAACCCTTTTCGTTTATAATTTCATAACCTTGATTAGAAAATTTAACACTATGGTTGTTATCGCATATTTGAGATATGCTCAACAGGTTGTGTTTTAAACCCTCAACATATAAAATATTTTTAAATAAGGGAAGGTTATAGAGTTGGACCGTACCTTTGCCAATTATCTTGCAGTTGCTACCATCACCAAATGTGACTGACCCATTAGTCATATCTTTAAGATCGGTGAATAACGCCTTGTCGCCTGTCATATGTCTGGAGCATCCACTATCTAGGTACCATTTTGAAAGGCTTGTAACTTTGAAAGCAGTGTGAACAACCAAACAGGCAACCTTAGGAACCCATTTCAGAACTGTTTTGGGTTTAGGAGAATAGTTGGTCTTCTTCTGTTTACAGTTGTAAGAGTGTCCTACTGAGTTAGATTTTAATAGCTCCTTAAGTAAATCAACAATTTTTTCAGCTAGTGGATTTCGAATCTGATTTTTGAAATTTATATAGCTGCTTTTGGGTTTTTGAAAAGTTTTTGTATTTTTAAAAAAACTTGACTAGTACCTTTTCATTTTGAGTTAGAAGTCTCTCCTTCCACAAAATTGGAAGGAGTATTCTTCTGTTTAGGAGACGCGTTTTTATCATAGCCCAACTCGGATCGATCGCCACATTTTCTTGATCCGGATAATAATTTTTCTAATTTTGGATCACCTTGGGCATATCTCCATGTGTCCTTCAAACTCAGAAGAGAAGATACTTCATTTTTAAGTTTCTCATTTTCAGATTTCAAATTTTCAATCAGGGAGGTTTTGAATTCCAGATCACACTTTGATTTTTCAAAACAATCTGAAATTTGGGATTTTTCTAAAACAAGGGTTTCAAAACATTCTTTGAGTTTAAAAACTTTTCTTTTTGAAGTTTAAGTTTGACAGCAATTTTACAACTTTCCTTATATAAGGCATTGTAAGCATCTTGAAGATCTTCATCATTTTCATGATCACTATCCAAATTTTCTTCACTTGTTGAATCATCGTGATCTGAAAAGTAACTTGGCTAGAGTCATAAGGGCCTTAAGTTCACTGCCTAACTCGGTTTCTGAATTTTCTGATTCAGAAGAGGCTTCAGAATCAGACGATTCATCCTAAGTAGCCAACATACCCTTCCTTTTGGATCTGTCCTTTTTAGGACATTTGTTTGCTAAATGCCCATATTCTTGACAGTTGTAACATTGACTATCTTTCAAAGACTTCCAAGTTTTAGACTTAGGTTTAGAACGTTTCTTTTCATTTGCTTTTTGAAAATCGACTCTTTTCTTACTTTTGAAAATCTTATAAAACTTTTTCGCCAAAAGGGCCATATCATCTTCAGAATTTTCTGAATCTGAATTTTCTTGAGTAATACCTTTAGACGATTTCAAAGCAATAGATTTACCTTTAGGAGCTTTAAAACTTAATTCATAGGTTTGTAAAGAACCAACTAACTCTTCTACCCTCATATTATCCGTATCACGAAGTTCCTGGATTGCGGTTACCTTAGAATTGAACCGTTCAGGAAGAGAGCGTAGTATTTTTGCACACACTTTACTTTCTGGGATCTTATCACCAAGACCCCACATTGAGTTTACAATGTCATTCAATCTGGTGTAAAAGTCCATAAACATTTCATTTTCCTCTATATGAATTTCTTCAAATTTAGTTGTGAGGAGTTGGACTTTAGATTTCTTGACAATTGATGTACCTTCGTGTGTCATTTCTAATATATCTCAGGCTTGCTTTGTAGTATCACAGGATATGATTCTTTTGAACTCATCCGGTGATAGTGCACAAGTGATTGCATTTAGTGCTTAGCATTTGCACTACTCTCATTTTTCTGAAGTGTGGTCCATTGGAAATATGGTGTAATTTTCATAGATTTTGAACCATCAACACCAGTTACTTCCATGATAGGAGGATTCCATTCAGTCACCGTGGCTTGCCACACACTTTCATCCATTGATTTGAGGAAGATCCTCATTCTGGCTTTCCAATAGGCATAGTTGGAGCCATCAAAGGGTGGAGGCCTAGTAACTGAAAGGCTATCAAAATTTGACATCTTTTTATATAGCTTAGATCGTTAGCTCAGGAAATAAATCCAAATAAAAAGCAACAAAAATGAGCTATTAGTCTCTGATACCACTTGAAAAGGCCAAGCTATATGTCTTAGAGGGGGGGTGAATAGGACTATGCCAAATTAAAATAAAATCAGCGGAAATAAAATAAACCAATAGCCTTACAATTATAAATCAATTCACAATGCTAAAATCAAATCACCTTGATAAATAAGTATTGAGAGATTGATACAAATTCAGTTCTAAGGACAACCTTACACCATAATAAACAAGGGCTTATGGTAGGACAACCTTATTTCTAGAACATCTTTTGAATCAAGGACTCAATTTTAATAGAAATAAATGAATAGTATGGAATTGAAATTAAATGCAGAAATATAGATCTAAATTATTACAACAATCCCCACACTTGCTTGAAATGTAAATAGTTACAACATTCACAACCACTTGTACATTCCACACAATTGAATGATAAAAGATATGAAAATTAAGCAAGCATTCAATCCACAAGACAAAGAGTTATAGTGGTTCGCCTGTGTGTACACCAACTGTCTTTCAACAGCCACACAGAATGCTACTCCACTCCTAATATCCTCACACAGGGGATATTAGCGTTCACTATCAAATAGGTTTTCACAGGTTCACCCAAAACCTTTACAATTGTGTCTTTTTCACTCGGGCTTACACAATTCAAAAACTCCTCTTTTCTGAGTTTTCTGGTTCTCCTCAGATAACCAATATAATGAGATTTTTCTGGCTTAACCTCAAACAAAACCAAAAGAAATGAAATTTTACAGAATTGTAAAATACCTGGATTTCTCCTTTTCGTAGCAACCCGGTAGAACCAATCGGAGTAGATGATTGAATGTCAAAGTTCAATTTCTAATACTCACTTTAATATGGTTCTAAATTCTAATAGATTTTAGATTTTAACTTGTTGGGCGTAGCCATATTTGATTTTGATTCCAAGAAGAAGGAATAAGGTAATTCCTCTTTTCAAATAAGATTGGAATACAGAAACAAAATCAAATTAAATAAGCTAGCAAAAAGGAATATTAAATAAGCACAACGTAACTTAAAATAAACACAGACTTATCTCAGAGTGATCACTTGAAGTTTCTTGAATTGAATCGAGTTGAATACTAAAACTCTGAATTTCGTGTTCAATTTATAGAGACAAAATTCGCGTCTACGACTGGTCTTAGAAACCTTCGATTGGTCGTAGCTCTAACGGATATTTGAAATATTAAGCGCGATCTTTGAAAGTCGTTCCACGATTGGTCGTGGGAAGCCTACGACTGGTCGTGGGTTACCTACGACTGGTCGTAGCTCTCTACGACTGGTCGTAGGACCATAGATTAGCTCGCTGGACTTTGAGTCGTAGCCCTACGACTGGTCGAGAACGAGTCGAAGACATTCCTACGACCGGTCAAATGACCTCCAGGACTGGTCGTAGGTGTACCAAAAAATTCTGAAAATCTTCAACAACTTAGGACTGGTCGTGGAATTTCTTGGACTAGTCGAACCAATGCTAGGACTGGTCGAACAGGAGCTAGGACTGGTCGTAGAATAGACCAAACTTATGTAAAATAAACATTTGATTTATGTATCCAAAGTGACCTACTTATAAGGTCAACCTACGGTCAGTCAAACCTGAAACATGTCGTATGGACATTGAACTTCAACCATTCAACGAATGTAGATATTTGAACCATATCAAGCTTGAGATCTTGAACTTGTTGTAGCTTTAATCTTGAGATTTTCATCAGCGTGAAAACTACTTCATGCGTTGCTTTTGAGTCTTGAAGTCATTTCTTAAGTCTTGAAGTTGTTTCTTGAGACTTGAACTTCAACATTGTAGCTTTAAACATTGATAGGATGATGAAGTACACGTTGTATTTCTTAAAGACATCTAATGTCATGAAGTGTTTATGCAGTGTCTTGAATACATATAAATTACCATACAAACACAAGACACAGATAGATGTTTTGACACAATAAAATTTGACAACCAATGGAGCATGAGACCATAGCACTTACATATGTAACGTCTCGAAAAAATCTATACAAAGACCCGAGTACCACCTTAGGCAGAAATCACTCTAGAAATTAGACGAAATTAACTAAGTGCTAAACTAGATTAGCTATGAACTTAGATTGAACCACTTTAAATGCGAACTGCAAGACCTAAAACTTGTAGAATCATTAACGCTACATTACCCTGAAATTTAGGATCAATCTCTAAACCTGGTTGCTCTCGGGAGCACACCGAAACTTCATATCGGACCTGGACTGCGCGTCGAAAGTCCGATTACTACAAACCATACGGTTAGGACCGCCTTACTGGGTTTGACAATCATCTCAAAAATCAAATCCAGATAGTATCCAGAAGCACGCAACTTGAGCCCGAAGTGAAGTGTGTGAGAAACGCGAATACCTTTAAAAATTAAACTTAGATTTAAGTGATTTAGGTTGTTCACTTGCAGGTCAAATCTAAGGTTTCAGACCGTCAGAATCTAGCCCAAATACACCCTTAGATCAGGGAAATTTCCCAGCACAGGTCCATGTACTCGTGGCCCTGATCGAGCGACGATGACCGTTGAACTGAAACTGGTCCTCCGCGGTCGATCCGTAAATCCGATCGGACCGAAAACTTAACTCGACCTAGATCTAATGGCAGGGAACTTAAGTCTAACCGCATGTAGAAAAGGAGCCTTCAGATGTGCTCTGTTGGACCAAAACAACCATTATTTGGCTAGAACCTAAGTATACCATGGTCCTGGGGCCATTCCCATCAGTTCTGGGCCTATATAAGCCCTTTAAACCCTATCTCTCTCATTCCATACGAATTTACAACCCTAAAAGAGAGAAAGAGAAGAAAAGAAAGAGAAAGTGTGAGAGAAAGCGGGAGATCGTTCTTAGGATTCGATCCTGACGCTCCACGTGCTTAACCACCATTCCTGTATCGCTACACGGGCGATTCCGATTCCGTTTTTAGGTAAGAAAGCCTAACCCTAATATGTTTTAGGGTTTCAAATAGTGTAATGATGAAATAGCCAACCTATTTCATGCTATAGGTGGCCGTCGTGCCGTAGACCAAGACTTGGCATACAAACTGAGTTTGATACGAGTTTACCGGTGAAAGGTGCGGACTATAAATATTTAGGTTATGGTTTTCAAGGCTCTCAATATCAATAATGATTTATGACTGGCTTGATTGCTATCACATGTGCTTAGATACGGGGGTTTCCGTGTATTATGTACATATATAAACTATGTTGATTATAATGCATTCCACGTGTTTGTTGAAATGTGTGAATGAGTATGGAATTGTGATTTATGCTTGCCATATGTATTGACTGAGAATTCATGATTGTTGTACGTATGGTGAACCCTTGTAAAGGGATTTGCTATAATACCTGTTATAACTACCTTACTACATGTATATGATATGTGTAGCCTAAGTGTTTGATAAAATGCCTGAATGTGAAAATGCTTGTTTAAATGCATGTAATGAGGGTGTTGAGATAGGATTCTCAATTCCCTTAACTATGGTTAAAGTATTCTTTATATAACCTATCCTACTACTATGTGCTGTATGGATGAAATGTCAATGTATGATAATATGTGTAATATGTGTTTGTTAAATTGCTCAAGTAAGATTTATATCTGATTTCAGTTGTCACATGCTGTTTTGGATTACTAGATGTGAATGTTATTGTTTGGAATGTGATTGGGGCTACTATGTAGTCCGATTCGATTATATTTAGTATTTTTTATTTTTATTTTAATATTTTTTTATTGTTTTTAAAAAACTTTTAAAATAATTTTTAATTTTTTTACGGTCCGAATCGTGTCCGATTCGATCCGACTCGGTTTTCCTGACCAAGTCGGACTCGGATCAGATCTGTACAGTGAGTTTTCGGATCGGTCCGAGTCAGGCTACTTGGACAGTATCATTTCAGATCGGTCCGGGTTAGACCGAATCCGATCCGACTCGGACCAATGCCTAGCCCTAGCTGTAATGATAATGACACTCATTATTGAAACCTTTCTAAGGGCCACCGTGATGTTTTTTTACCATCCAACCTATTCATAAGGTCATGTCCACCTGGATGAAGTGAAAACACAAATATAAGCTTAATCCTAAACTTCCACAGCTCCCAAGAATTTTTTAATGGTGGATGTTGAATCCCTACTTTATGGTCCACTTAAGCCTTGGTTCCGCCTTATTTTTGGGTTCATAACATAAAATTATCCGTGAATATGTATGGGCGCTGTGGATCAGGGAAATTTTCCAGCATAAGTCCATGTACTCGTGGACCTGATCGAGCGACGATGACCGTTTGTAACAGTCCGAATTTTTGCCAACTTGGAAATAGACGTCCTTAGGCAATGGGTCGATCAAAACACCTTATTAACTCCTCAGAACTAAATTCCAAAGTCTCAAATACCCTTTTTGACCCATTTCCTTCAAAATCTCACTTTTCACCACCTTGTCCTTCAAAATTTTCTAAGTACTTTCACATTAGACATGAATCCTAAAGTTTAAGTGATGAAGAACAATACTTAAACTAAAAATTACTATAAATAGTAAATAAATAAATAAAATGGGCTTTTGACCATTAACCTTTTGGAATCTCACAAAATAAATAGGTTATTTGGATAGATTGGCTTCTCCTACTCTAAAATCATATATTACATGTCATGTGACTCATTTAATATTGCAAAATACACCCATTTCACATATTGGGTGGAGAAACCACATCAAACGGAAACGATGCAAATCGAGGGGACCCGAGGTGGGTCCAGCACATTTCCGGCACCCGGGGGGGGGATGTCATCGTTCCCAAGGTGAGCCATCGCCCCAGGGTCTAGCGAGTGGCGATAGCATTGCCGGGTCGGCGAGGCCTCGCCGTCCAGGGGGCCGAGCCATCCGTTTTCTGCCCATTTTCTACAATTTTTATCCAACTTCAAAAAGTCATATCTCCCTCGTTATAACTCCGATTTAGGTTATTCAAAAGGCATATTGAAGCTTGATAAGTCTAGTTTCATATAAAAATAAGTTAAAAAATATAATAAAAATTTTAATACAGTTAAATATAGGTCGTTCGTACGACTATCTAGAATTTATTAATTTGGACAGCTGTCGCTTCTAGAATTTTTAGAATTTTTCTACAATAAAAAATTTAATGAAATTTGATAGAGATGGAGTATACTTTATGATGAACTAGTAAAAAAATAATTAAAATAATATACTAACTAAAAGTGCCAAAAAGGGGTGTAGAAATGCCCTAGGACCTTATTCTGTCGTAAATAGGGCATAATTTAGTTAAGTACTAAACTAAATAATTAGTAGAATTAGCTTGAACCACTTTCTATATGAACCGTAAGACCTAAAACTAGTAGAACCACTAATGCTATATTACCTAAAAACCTAGGATCAATCCTTAAACCCAGTTGCTCTCGGGAGCACATTGAAACTCTGTATCGGACCTAGACCGCACGTCGAAAGTCCGATTATCACGAAACTATACAGTTATCATCGCCTTATTGGGCTTGACGACCATCTCAGAAATCAAATTTAGATAGTATCTAAAAATGCACAACTTGAGCCCGTAGCGAAGTGTGTGAGAAACGCGAATACCTTTAAGAAATGAACTCAGATTTAAGTGAATTGGGTCGTTCGCTTGCAGGCCTAATTTAAGGTTTCAGACCGTCAGAATCTGACCCAAATACACCCTCGGATCAGAGAAATTTCTCTTCACAGGTCAGTGTACTTGTGGCCTTAATCGAGTGACAAAGATCGTTGAACTGAAATTGGTCCTCTGCGGTCGATCCGTAAATCTGATCAGACCAAAAACTTAACCTGACGTAGATCCATCATTAGGGAACTTTCCCTGGACCGTACGCAGAAAGGGGCCCTCCAAATGTGCTCCGTTAAACCGAAACAACCGCTTTTTGGCTATAACCTAAGTATACCATGGCCCTGGGGCCATTACCATCAGTTCTGGGCCTATATAAGGGCCTAAACCCACCCCATTTCTATTCCATACGATTTTCCTAACCCTAGGAGAGAGAAGAGAGAAAAGAGGAGAGAAAGGTGAGGAGAAGTGAGAGGGAGAGTGAGAGGTAATTGCTGGGATTCGTTCCCGCCGCTCCACATGTCGAATCGTCTCTTCTGTGTTGCTACACCGTCGCTTTCAACTCCATTTTTGGGTAAGAAATCCTAACCCTAATCTATTTTAGGTATCCGAATAGGTAGATCGGCGAAATACCTAACCTATTTCGTGATTCAGGTAGCCGTTGTGCCATAGACAAAGACGCAGTGTTCAAACTGAGCTCGATACGAGTTTACCGGCGAAAGGTGCAGACTTTAAATGTTTAGGTTATGGTTTTCAAGGCTTTCAATGTCAGTTAATGATTTATGACTGATTTGATTATTATCACATATGCTTAGATACTTTGTTTTCTGTAACGACCCATAAATTTCCGTACAATGGCTCGAGTACCACCTCGACCAGAAATCGCTTAGGATTAAATCCTTTAGAAATTTAACAAAGTTAACTAAGTGCGAAACTAGATTAGCCATGAAATCCGTTGGAATCGCTTTAAATACGATCTGCAAGACCCAAAACTTGTAGAATCATTGACGCTAGGTTACCCTAAAGTCTAGGATTAAACTCATTACCCGACTGCTCTCGGGAACGAATTGAAACTCCGTATCAGGTCTAGACCGCACATCGGGAGTCCGAATAATACGAAGTTAAGGAATCAAGACCGCCTCCCTGGGCTTGACAACCATCTTGGAAATCAAGTCCAGACGTTGTCCCACGGCTGTTCGCTCGAGTCCGGAGCGAGGGAGTGTGAAAACTCCTGTTTTCTTTACAAAATAAATATCTTGAATAGTGATCTGCCACGTATCGCTTGCATACATTTTATAAGCAACCAGACCGTCAGAATCTGACCCAAATACACCCTCGGATTAGGAAAATTTTCAAAAACATTTACGTGTACTTGGAATTTCGGATCGAGGCCCACTGACCATTGAACTGAAAATGGTCCGCTACGCGTGATCTGGGAATCCGACCGAGACAAAACCATAACTCCACGTAGATCCAAGGTTAGTGAGCTTAAGTCCGACGTTTAGCTCAAGGAGGGCCGTTAGAAACCCTCTTTTGAGCTGAATTAACGCTGATCTACTTATAATATAAGTATACCTTGAACATAAGTCTATTCCAGAGACTTTTTAGGTTATATAAGGGCCTTAGAACACCCTCTCTCACAGCCATACGAATTTGAAGAAAACCCTAGAGAGAGAAGTGAGAAAAGAGAGTGAAAGAGTGAGAGAAGTGAGAGAATCTCCCTATTGCTGTTTCCTCTCCCTACCCTAGCTCCACCACACCGATCTTGCCGCTTTCCCGGGGATACCAACTCCGTTTCTGGTAAGAAACCCTAACCCTAACCTGTTTTGGAGTTGTGAAAGGTGTGGGTTATGAAATAGCTAACCTATTTCATATCTTAGGTTACCGTTGTGCCTTAGACAAAGCGAGGGTGAACGAACTGACTCCGTTATGCGTTTATCGGTGTAAGGTGAGGACTTTAGGTGTATAGGTTACAGTTTTCAATGCTTTTAATGTCAGATAATGATATATTCATGATCTGCATGCAATTGCACATGTACAAAGTGCTTTTCGTTTCCTGTTTCGATTAAAGTTGTAGAATATAGAATTTTACATATTCTAGGTATTCGTAGAAAATACCGTATACGTATATTTTTTGGAAATGCGTTTGACATGTTTATTTGTTGTATGGATATACGATATATGGATAAAATACTTATTTGGCAAAAGGATTCGCCTAAATACATGTTTTATTAATATACACTATGCATGTAGAAATACTGTATTGTAAGAAGTACCGTATACATGTATATTTTAGAGATGTGTTTGCCATGATTAATTGTTGTATAAATATATTATGTGTGCATAAAATACTTGCTTGGCGGAAGGACTCGCCCTAATACATGTTTGTTAACATACACTATGTATGTTGAAATAGTGTATGTTAAATGTTTGTGGCAATGCTTGAGTGAGTAAGTGTTTGGATGTTGATGCCTTAGGAGGGTGTTGAGATGGGATTCTTAACTACCTTAGAGACATGTATGATTACCTCCATGATGTTGTTTACTTAAACCGCTTACTTGCAATCTCTGTGTTTGTATTCCTATTGATGTAGTGCTTTACAACATGCTTTATATCATGCTTTATAACATGCCTTATGACATGCCTACTAGTATGCTTGAATTACTTTGTTTATCATGCTTTACTCCACATGCTATGGATGAGAATTGATTGAGTTTGGGATTATGTCTATAGTCCAGATATTCGGTACCAGACTTGAGATTGTGGCTGATATTTATGTCACCACAAGGGATGTGTTTGACGAACCCGAGTCGTACTTCGGTTGGCGATAGTGGTTGGCCACACGGAGTGCTTCTGCGCTTCATATCGTTCAACTTGTTGTGCGTTCGAGCTTATCAGGCTCGTCAAGTAACCCGATATGTCAAATATGTGTTCACCATGTTTGGTCGCTACTGCTTGAACCTAGGGTACAAAACTTACTAGTGAAAATCCCGTTAACCATGGTACCTCGATTCGCTAAGACTCATGAGCCGGACATGGTGGTATGGGACACCGTGGCCGAGCTGTCGGCCTATGCTGGGGCCACGTGCCTCCCCGTAGTGACCATTGAGTAACCAAACTCGTGAGCCGAATACGGTGGTATGGGACTCTGTATTCGAGCTGTCGACACTTACGGCGAGAGCCGAGTACGGTGAGACCTGTACTCGTGCTGACCGGCGACGAGTCCTCTGTAGTGTCTTCGAGTATACTCCAGCTGACGGCCAGCGATTGAGTCGAGTACTGTGAGACCTGTACTCGAGCTAACGGTCAGCAATTGAGCCGTATACTGTGAGATCTGTATCCGTGCTGACGGGTGACGAGCCCTTTGCGATGCCTTCGCGATGCCTCTCGAACCATAATACCGTATGAGATTAACTAGGATTGACGACCCTAAAATGGATCATGTTTGGGAATGATACAAGGGAGGTACCTTAGTTTCCCAATACTGCTGTTTGAAATGGACTAATAACAACTCAGTAATCATGCTTATCATCGCACCGCATGTGCCTAGTAGATGTGGAGCATTGAGGGAGGTATGCATCTGCGAACGTAAGATGATGTCGCATTAGGGTGGTTTGGCAAGGGCATTCATCATGTCATTTCATACTTGCATTTAATAAGAGTAGTTAGAATTGTTTGATTGTACTGCTTTATCATTACTGCTTGATTGAATTGATAACATGTTAACCTATGCTTTATTGTCCCACTGAGTTAGCTACTCACTCCCACGTTACGGGACGGTGTTATACACACCAACCAGACTCTGTCGCAGGTATAGAGGATGCGTCGATTCAGGAGGCAGAGCTGGAATACGACGAGGACCAGGATGAGTTCTCATATATGTAGTACTCTGACGGCTACGCTTAGGCCGACTGGATCGCGGGGGTTTCAGGATCTAACTTTAGTTGTATTTTGACTCTTTTTATTCAGAAACAATACATGTATATGGATACTCAGTTAGTGTTCATACTCTGGAGATCGAGATGGTTTTTGTTCCTTTACATACTTTATATATACAGTTTCAGTCTTCCGCTTGCCTTTATACAATTGATCTGGAGTATGAATTACTGTTTGGTATAATCTCACTCATGTTTATTACTCTAACACAGACAACATTTAATCATCATTATTTATGTTGCATAAGTGATGCGTTGGAACTCGGGAGTTGAGTTATACTCGACCCCCGATTTTCAGGGCGTTACATTTTCCATATATTACACATATATGTAAGCTACGTTGATTTTAATGCATTCTAAGTGTTTGTTGAAATGATTTAATGAATATGGAATTATGATTTGTGTTTGTATGATTGATGCTTGAGAATACATGATTATTGTACGTGTGGCAACTCCCTTGTGAAAGGATTTGCTATAATATGTGTTTTAATATATTTACATGTATGTGAAGTGTGTAGCCTAAGTGTTTAATAAACTGTTTGAATGAGTGTGAAATCCTGATTGGTTCTTGTCATGATTTCAAATATAAGATCCATGTCTGTTACATGCTTTATAACCTACGTTATGTAGAAAATTGCCCTAGTTCATGTCGTAACTAATTTAGACTATGTATTTAGTAATGTGTAGTCTAAGTGTTTGATAAAATGCCAGCATGAGTAAATGCTTTTTGAAATGTATTTAATGAGGCCAGACGGGATTCTCAATTACCTTGTCTATAGTTATAGTTTCCTTTATGTAATTTATCTTACTACTACATGATTTATAGATGAATGCCTATGTATGATAACATGTACTCTATGTGTTCATTGAAATGCTTATATGAGATTTATATTTGCATTGGTTGTTACATGTTGTTTTGACTAGCACATATGAATGCCTATTGTATTTGAAATGTGATTGGGGTTACGATGTAGTCAAGGCAATCGGTAATGATTTACGATCGGTGGCTGAACTGTTATAGCCACGACGGATACGTTTGAGGAATCTGAGTCGTACGCTGTTTATCGACAGTGGTTAGGCCACGGGGAGTGCATATGCGCTCCATGTTGATAAATTCAATGTACTCTCGTACCAGTTGATCTTATCAAGTAACTCGATTGACCCAATATGAGATTTATATTTGCATTGGTTGTTACATGCTGTTTTAACTAGCACATATGAATGCCTATTGTATTTGAAATGTGATTGGGGCTACGATGTAGTCTAGGCAATCGGTAATAGTTTACGATCGGTGACCGAACTGTTATAGCCACGACGGATAAGTTCGAGGAATCCGAGTCGTACGCTTTTTATCGACAGTGGTTAGGCCACGGGGAGTGCATATAAGCTCCATGTCGATAAATTTAATGTACGCTCATACCAGTTGAGCTTATCAAATAACCCGATTGATCCAATGTATGTTCACCATGTATGGATGTTACTGCTTGAACCTAAAGTACCAAACTTACCAGTGCAAAGCCCGTTTAACCTTGGTACCATGATCTGCTAAGACTCATGAGCCAGGCATGGTGGTATGGGACACCGTGGTCGAGTTGTCGGCCTACGCTAGGGCGACGAGCCTCCCCGTAGTGACCAGTGAGCAACCCAAACTCGTGAGCTGAATACGGTGGTATAGGACACTGTATTCGAGCTGTCGGCCTACGATCAAGTGACGAGCCTCTCGTAGTGACCTCGCGTATACTCTAGGACTACGTTAAGGCGACGAACCTTTTTATAGTTACCTCGAGTATAAAATGCCTACCCCAGCGAAGCCTAGCTGTGGTCTCCAGTCAGGTTGGTGACGAGCCTTCGAAAATAAACTGCCGACAGTTGGTAGGGAGTTGGTGGTAGTGACCTCGTGTATGAATTCAGTCTACGCTGAGGTACGAGCTCCCGTAGCAACCTATGGTATAAACTCGCGAACTTGCCTATCGTATGTGACTAACTAGGATTGACGACCCTGGATAGATCATTGTTTGAAAAATGATATAAGGGAGATACCTTAGCTTCCCAAACCTGCTTATGAATAAGTCTAATTAAGAACTTGGTTAATCACGTACATGCACCGCATTTGCATGTGCCTTTGGCGTTGGAGTTGAGTACAGAGGAAGGGGTGCATGCTGCGATCATGAGATGATGTCGCAGAGGGAGTGCAAGCGAGGGCATGCATCATTATAACATACCATCCTTGCATTAATAAGAGTACTTAGGACCTGATTGTTGTATTGCTTTATCATTACTGCTTGATTGAGTTGATAACATGTTAACCTTTACTTTATAGTTTCACTAAATTAGCTACTCATTCCCACCTGGGACGGTGTTTTAAAACACCACCCAGACTCTGGTTTAGATGCAGGTGTTGACGAGGTCTATATAACAGAGTTGGACTTTATAGCAGAGGAGGAAGGATTCTTCTACGTTCAACTATCGGGCGGAGCTATTAAATCTCATACCGATGCACAGGGACTATTGGAATACTTGTTTAGCTGAACACATTTACTTCCTGTATTTTATATGGTTAGAAACAACACACGTATATATATTTAGCCCGGTTTCGTACTCATACTCTGAAATTTGTGAAACGTTTTCTTAATTAAATGCATATATTTCAGTCTTCCGCTTGCCAAATTACATTCACTCTGGAGTATGATATGCTGTTTTTAGTATAATCCCATTCATGTTTATTGCATTGCTAATGGACGACATTTAAACATCATTATCCATGTTGTATAAGTGATGTGTTGGAACTCGGGAGTAGAGCTTTGCTCGACCCCCGATTTTCAGGGCGTTACAAGATGGTATCAGAGCATGGTTTGGATTAAACTGGACCCGGGTTATGGTAACACAACGCACACTGACGCACTCTGATTTAGGAAGAGGGCGATGGAATTTAGAGACGACATTAGAATCCCAAGTTTCGCCGGCGGGCGAGATTGACCGCCGTAGTTTAACCCATATGCGTTTGAGATCATGTGAATTGATCTCAGTCACACTTAAACCGATAGTCGACAAGTTGGAGTTGTATTTGACAATTTTGAACTCCTTCCACTCCTCCACCATTACTCCTCTAAACCCATCTCTTACTCCTCTTAACCTCATCATTTCACACCCATATGAGCGCAAAACCCATCTTTTGTGTCTCATAACCTTCCAAACCCACAAACCCATCTATAAGCTTGTTCAACCCAATGGCTCTTCTTGAGCTAGTCACCGCCATCTTTTCCATCTCAACGTTCCTTCCCTTATAGGAAAGAGAGAGCGGCCTCGGATGAAGTCGAGCCTAGCATCCCAACTCGTTCTAGGAAGAAGACGAGTGCTGAGACAAATGCAAGTGAGATGAGGGTCGAAACGAGACCTCAACCCTCGAATCCCGATAGAAAGGTCTCTACTAAAGGCCGAGACCAAATCCTATAATTTAGTCCATAAATAATTACCATCAAATGTTGGGACATTTAGAGTTTTGGACCTAAAGTTGGTACTCCTAGATTTCAAAAAATCTGACAGTATAGGAAATCCAATAAATTAATACCATGAACCCTAGGATTTCCTTAACTGGTATGAGCATATGTATAGTGCTCGAGCGTAGTTAATTTCAAGTTCGAGCAACAGACAGTTAGGAATTAGGTCCCGAATCACAGACCATTCTGGCATCCATATTGTGCATATGAACTTAGAAAGATAGTCTGCCCGTTAACCTATTTTGTCCAAATTCCTTATGTACTAATAATGTATAGATTATATTACAGTTTTAAACTGGATATGATTAAAGAGGGTAAGTCGGGACCGTAGCAAAAGTTCCTTCTTAGGTAGAATTAGGCATCTTGCCACAAGCTCACACCCGTCCCTGGAATCAACCACAACGCCCATCATTTTTAGCCCTTTTTATAACCATAGGTACCAATGCCATAGTACACATCATTGATGGAAGGAAGACCAATATATTGAGAGATGGTATCCCATTTCATGTCAAGGGTAGGTCCTAAATTACATCTTATTCTGACATACAGATCATGACATAGATTCTTGAGCTTTGAGAGTAAAAATAATGTTTAAGGGGGGTAGAACATTATGAACTCAATCTAGTTAAGTCAGGCTATACATTTGTTGAGGGTCAAATATTGCATATTAGACCCTATCTATTGCCTAGATTTACGAACATGGTACTGTTTAATGGTCCGAGTTAATCGTGTTTGTGATGTAGAGGGTATTTACGAGCATGGGCTGAAAAAGGGTGCTTAAAGCATAGATTTAACGCTCTGATGACACTAAAGGCAAGGGATGGACTCCAAGGGACCAAGATCGACAGACTTACACTCCAGAGATCCAAGAAAATCAGGCCGTTCATGTTAAACGACTCTGAAAGTCAGCCAGAATGCAAGATCACAGGGTTTCCACCATCCGATAGGCTTGAAACTTCATACATGGCCTGAGAAACATAAATTAACCATACATGTCAAATTTCATCCGTTAGATCCTTAAGAAAGTGACCCAACAGTCAGATCAGCCCACTAATCGTCAGTCTAGGGCCCGCCTGATATCTGGATGTGCTTCAATTTAAGTCTTAACCCGTTAAATTAACTGAGGAAATGGATGGATGGAACAGATTATCTTCAATACATCACTATGGGCCCCACTGTGCAGTGCATGTGTACGGTGCATGATCACAGCCGCATGCACCTAACTAACCAAGTCGGTCAGCAAGCGCTGACCCGACTTGGTTTCCTAATTGAGCTCGGCTGCGAACAGGGGAACGCCGCACGATGCTTGTGGGCCCCACCCATTATCCATATCAATAATCCGGACCGTCCATGGTGTCTGGAGGAGAGCTGTGACCTACACCTAGGTGAAAAATCTCCAAGAAGAAGCATGTACGAGATTCCATCCGTTCAAACACGGAACGGACGGCTGAATAAAAAATTCCATGGGCCACACGGACTGTGGATGGAAATATGTCATTCCTAGCAGAAATTACGAGGGGAATCCAGTAGACGGACTGGATTCTCCATCCAACGCGGATCAGAGGCCCACCGACTTCATCAGACCCATCTTACACAGGCCCTGTTTACGACCGGACGCTGTTTGCATTTTTCAGGTAGTTATGGGCCACCATCATGGGCCATCTTTGCAATCCACACCGTCCATCGTGTAGGCCGTTCGAAAATGTCCTAAGAGACGTTTCTCTTTTTTTTTAAAAAAAAAATCACTGAAATCGGAAGTTTTGGAGTCCGATTTTGGCTGCGGAAGCCTTACGCACGAGGCCGACTTCTGTTGCTCCATCACGAACTCTCCGGCGTCCGCACCTCTCCACATATCAGCCGACCTCCATCAGCAGCTATAAAAGAAAGGAGAGAAGAGAGAGAGGGACGACGACTGGGAGCTTGGAACGCACGGCAGTAAAGAAGAGAGAGAGAGAGAGAGAGACAGAGAGAGAGAGAATTGTTTTTTTGTATTTTTACTATTTTCTTCTCTTTACTGTTGAGAGATCCAGCCAATCATGGTTGGCTAAACCTCTTAGCTAGGGCTAAGAGGTGAAGCTTGTAGCGAGATGGGAGGATTCTGCGGCTTGGATTATGTCCGTTGAACTTGTTTTGATCGGTTTGATTTTAAGGAAGATTTTGGTTTTTAATGATTTAGTGTGATTGATATTACATTAGAACTGTGATGGCTTGAGTTTTCCTTTTTCTTATTCTGATTATGGGGTTAGGAAGCCCTGTTGTTCACCATCGTCTCCTAGGCATGGTTGGATGACGGAATCCTTCCTAACACTCATACATCTTTTGATTGGTTATGGATTGGTCTAAGTTCTGTTGTTTACCTTGTCTCTTAGGCATGGATTTGTGATGGAATCATACCTAATTCTTATATCTTTCATCTCTTTGAAAACTAGATCAAAAGGAAGTTCAGATTGAGTTTTAGTGCCATATCTTTCAACTGGATGAAGATGGGACTCGAAGTCCAGTTGAGTTTGTAAATCAAGCGTAGATCTCCCTGATCTCTACAAGTGGATCCTCTGAATCCCTAGTTTCCCTTCTCTGAATTTTCTTAAGTTTTAGATAATTATTTCACCATTATTCCTCAAATCACGATTGGTTTAGATTTCATCTTAGCCTAGTTCTAGATCTGGTTATTTTCAGATAACGTACAGGTTTCAATCCCTGTGGATTCGACCTCGGTCTTACCAAGTTTATTACTACATCACAACCTTATACTAGGGGAGTGAACAACATTCATTGGATCAGAGTGGCGCAGTGGAAGCGTGGTGGGCCCCTGCCCCACTGACCCTAGATCAAAGGAAATTGATCCAGGATATACATAAGGATAGGTCACCAAATAGGATTTGAATCTTCCTTAGAATGTCAATAATGAAGTCATTGAAGGAAAGCAATTAGGGTCCAAGTATTAAACCAATCCGTATTAAAGAATAGGCCTAACAATGGGTATGAGCTAAATTACAATAGCTGAGGTCAGTGTATCCACAAATTCACTCGTTAAATACGAACTTAATAGAAGCCTTAGCCAATTCTATACTATTAGAAACCTTTTTAGGATGATCTAGTAAGATATTTATTAACCCCTACCTTGGACATAGATTAAGATGAGGACTCTCTTAGACTAAGACCCAAAGGGCAACCTTACAAATGAGAAATTTGAACCTTTAAGTGATGGGCATTCCTTAAGCTTTTAGAGTGATCGGACTACGGAGTTACTAAAATATACAACTGCGAAGCATTCACGGCTTGACCCAATTCTCAATCCTGGGCGACTACCAATGGACTCACTGCTTTGACCGAGCAGAAGACCAAGATCTATCAGGACTAGAAAGGGATACAATGAGCCTTCTACCCTGGTCAGGTAGATGATCGATGTATTGGGATCAAGCCCATTACAACTGTTCTCCACGTGTTAGTCGACTGCTAAAAATAAATATACTCCAAATAGATAAAGAAATATATTGTAGCAAACCATCAGGGTATAAAGCAAGAGATAAATAAATAAGTTTTAAGGGGGTTAGACTAAAATGTACCAAACTAGCATAGACAGTATACACCCTACCACGCATATAAACTTGAAATAAATAAAATATAGGCAAATGAAATAATCAAATCTTTACGTACTCCCTTTAGCCAATTTCGGGGATGAAATTATTTTTAAGGGGGGTAGATTGTAACATCCCAGATTTTTGCCAACTTGGAAATAGACGTCCTTAGGCAATGGGTCGATCATAACACCTTATTAACTCCTCAGAACTAAATCCCAAAGTCTCAAATCCCCCTTTCGACCTATTTCCTTCAAAATCTCACCTTTCACCACCTTGTCCTTCAAAATTTTCTAAGTACTTTCACATTAGACATGAATCCTAAAGTTTAAGTGATGAAGAACAATACTTAAACTAAAATTTACTATAAATAATAAATAAATAAAAAAATAGGTTTTTTTACCATTAACCTTTTGGAATATCCTGAAATAAATAGTTTATTTGGATAGAGCAGCTTCTCCTACCTTGAAATCATATATTACATATTGCGTAACTCATTCTAGATTGAAAAATACACCCATTTCAAATATCGGGTGGCGAAACCACATCAAACGGACTCGGAGGGGGGGGGGGGGGGGGGGGGGGGGGGGGGGGGGGGGGGGGGGGGGGGGGCAAACGACGCAAATCGGGGGGACCCGAGGTGGGTCTCGCACATTTCCAGCACCCCGGGGGGGGGGGGGGATATCATTGTCCCCAGGGCGAGCCATCGTCCCAGGGTCCAGCGGGCCGAGCAGCCCGTTTTCTGCCCCATTTTTTATAAATTTTGTCCAACTTTAAAAAGTCGCATCTCCCTCGTTATAACTAATATTTAGGTGATTCAAAGGTAGATTGAAACTTGATAAGTTTAGTTTCATATAAAAATAAGTGAAAATATAATAAAATTTTTAATATAATTAAATATAGGTCGTTTTGACGACTGTCCAGAATTCATTAGTTTGGACAGCTGCCGGTTCTAGAATTTTTAGAATTTTTCTATAACACGAAATTTAATAAAATTTGGTACAGCTGGAGTAAACTTTATGATGAACTATTAGAAAAATAATTAAAATAATATACTAACTAAAAGTGCCAAAAAGTGGCGTAGAATTGCCCTAGGACCTTATTCTATCGTAAATAGGGCATAATTTAGTTAAGTACTAAACTAGATAATCAGTAGAATTAGATTGAACCACTTTCTATATGAAATTTAAGACCCAAAACTAGTAGAACCACTAATGCTACATTATCTAAAAGCTTAGAATCAATCTATAAACCCAGTTGCTCTCGGGAGCACATTGAAACTCTGTATCGGACCTATACTGCACGTCGAAAGTCCGATTACCATGAAGTTATATGGTTATGACCGCCTTACTGGGCTTGACAACCATCTCAGAAATCAAATCCAGATAGTATCCAGAAACGCACAACTTAAGCCTGGAGTGAAGTGTGTGAGAAATACAAATACCTTTAGAAAATGAACTCAGATTAAGTGAATTGGGCCGTTCGCTTACAGGCCTAATTTAAGATTTCAGACCGTTAGAATCTGACCCAAATACACCCTCGGATTAGGAAAATTTTCCTACACAGGTCAGTGTACTTGTAGCCTTGATCGAGTGACGACGGCTGTTGAACTGAAACTGGTCCTCCACAGTCGATCCGTAAATCCGATCAGACCGAAAACTTAACCTGACGTAGATCCATCATCAGGAAACTTCCCTTGGACCGTACGCAAAAAGGGGGCATCCAACGCTTTTTTACTATAACTTAAGCATACCATGGCCCTGGGGCCATTACCATCAGTTCTGGGCCTATATAAGGGCCTAAACCCACCCCATTTATATCTGATTTCAGTTGTCATATGTTGTTTTGAATTACTAGATGTGAATGTTATTGTTTGGAATGTGATTGGGGCTGCTATGTAGTCCAGGCAATCGGTAAATGTCTGTGAACGGTGGTTGAACTGCTTAACCATGATAGACACGCCCAATGAATCCGAGTCGTACGCTGCTTGTCAGCAGTGGTTAGGCCACGCGGAGTGCTTACGAGCTCCATGTCGATCGGCTCGATGTATGCTCATACCAGTCGAGCTTGTCAAGAAATCCGGTTGACCCGATGTATGTTCACCATGTATGGACGCTTCTGTTTAAATCTAAGGTACCAACTTACCAGTGCAAAACCCGTTTAACCTTGGTACCTCGATCGATCCGCTAAGTCTTATGAGCCTGACATGGTGGTATGGGACACTGTGGTGGTGCTGTCGGCTTACACTGGGGCGACGAGCCTCCTCGTAGTGTCCAGTGAGCAACCCAGACTCCTGAGCCGAATACGGTGGTATGGGACACTGTATTCGAGCTGTCAGCCTACGATTAGGTGACAAGCCCGTAGTGACCTTGAGCATATACTAGAAACTACATTGAGGTGATGAGTCTTTCCATAGTAAACTAGAATATAAACCAGGCCTACGCTGACGGTGACGAGCCTCTCCGTAGTGACCTGGTAATCATCTATCGTATCTGTTTACTAGGATTGATGACACTAGATGGATCAATGTTTGGGTTATGATATAAAGGGAGGTGCCTTAGCTTCGCAATCCTGCTGTATAAATATGTCTAATTAAGGACTTTGCTAACACGACCATTCATCGCATTGCACGGTGCTTTGGCGAGGAAGTGCACAGAGGAAGGGGTGCATGCCGCGATCGTAAGATGTTGTCGCAAGAGGGAGTGTAGGTGAGGGCATGCATCATTAACACATACCATCCTTACATTAATAAGAGTACTTAGGACCTTATTGTTGTACTGTTTTATCATTACTACTTGACTGAATTGATAACATGTTAACCTTTGCTTCATAGTTCCACTGAGTTGATCACTCATTCCCACATTCTGGGACGGTGTTTTAAACACCAACCAGACTCTGTCTTTGATGTAGATTCTGGCACGACGTATGAGGTCGAGCTAGACTTCTACGACGATGAGGAGGAGTTCTTATACATGCAGTTATCAGGCGGGTTTACGTAGGCCACTCTGATTGACGGGATTATAGGGATATATGATTAATTAGACATTCACATTTTGTCGTTTGTATTTTTTTTGGAACAAATATGTATTTATTCAGCTCAGTAATGCCATCATACTCAGGAGACTTATAATTACTTATATGCTTTATATAGATATCACAGTCTTCCGCTTGCATAAATAAATTGTCTCTGGAGTATAATATGTTGTTTTGGTATAATCCCACTCATGTTTAATGCACTAATACGGACAACATTTAATCATCATTATCCATGTTGCATAAGTGATGCGTTGGAACTTGGGAGTTAAACTTGTGCTCGACCCTCGATTTTCAGGGCGTTACAACCTGATTCACCCGTTCCGTCTGCCCATCAGTCTGTGGGTGGAACGCGGTACTGAACTTCAGTTTCACACCCATTGCTTCCTGGATATGAGTCCAGAAGATAGATGTGAATCACGTGTCTTGGTCCGACACGATCTCCGTAGGAACTCCATGCAGATGCACTATCTCCTTGATATACGACCTGGCCAAATTGTCTGCTGAGTTTGAGACTCTAATTGGGAGGAAATGAGCCGATTTCCTCAATCGGTCCACAATCACCCAAATGGAATCATGTCCCTTCCTCGTCTTCAGTAACCTTGAAATGAAATCCATAGAGATGAAATCCCATTTCCATTCAGCTATAGGCATGGGCTGAAGTAAACCAGGAGGTCGGCAATGTTCGGCCTTGACCTGCTGGCACGAGAGACAACGGGACACATAATCTGCTATGTGGGCCTTCACATTGTCCCACCAATACGACTTCTTCATGTCTCGATACATCTTCATACTACCAGGATGCATCACCATCCTCGAATTGTAAGAAGCTTTGAGAACTTCCTTTCTCAAGTCATGAAGACTTGGGACACATAGGCGGCCACGATAACGTAAACCCCCATCAGAACCAACTCTCCATTCAGAGTCTTCCTTGTTACTAGCTCGTTTCCTCATCTTCACCTACCATTCGTCCTCCCCCTGGGCCACTATGATTCGGTCATCGATGAGTGGCTGTACCCGAATGTGTGCGACGCTCTCAAACTGCTCCTCTACCGTAAGTTTCTGCTCAAAGTCTCGCACAAACTCTACCATGTTCCATTCATCGATCATCAGCGGAGCTGCAAATGCTATCATCTTCTTGTGGCTCAACGCGTCTGCCACAAGGTTAGCCTTGTCAGGATGGTAGGAGACCTCGAACTTGAAGTCTTTCAAGGTTTTCATCCATCGTCGTTGCCTCATATTCAGGTCCATCTGCGTAAGTATGTACCTGAGGCTCTTATAGTCGCAAAAGAGCTCGAACTCCTCTCCATAGAGGTAATGTCTCCAAAGCTTCAATGCAAAGATGATGGCCGTTAACTCTAAGTTGTGCGTAGGGTGGTTTTCCTCGTGTTTCCTCAACTATCGCGATGCATAGGCAATAACCTTCTCCTTCTGCATTAGAACACAACCCAAACCAACACGAGACGCGTCGGTGTATATCATATACCTGACCCCTTGCTCTGGTAATACTAGTACAGGGGTGGACGTCAGCTTGTCCTTCAGTTCCTGAAAGGCTGCTTCTGCCTTCTCATTCCAGGAAAACTTAAGGTCTTTTTGACTGAGTTAAGACAACGGCCTAGCTATCTTGGAAAAGTTCCTAATGAATCGATGGTAGTAACCTGCCAAGCCAAAAAGCTCCTCACTTTAGTCACTGAACCGGGCTGCTCCTAGTCCTGAACCGTGGTCACCTTAACAAGGTCCATAGCTATTCCTTCCTTGGACACCACATGTCCCAGGAAGTTGACTTCTTCTTTCCAGAAGTCACACTTTTTGTACTGGGCAAACAACTGGTTCTTCCTGAGCGTATCAAAGATTGCTCGCAGGTGCTCCTCATGATCTTCCCGACTCTTGGAGTATATCAGGATGTCATCTATAAATACGATGATGAAACGGTACAGATACGGCCAAAACACCTGGTTTATCAGGTCCATAAACACGGCCGGTGCATTTGTGAGCCAAATAACATCACGAGGAACTCGTAGTACCCAAAGCTGGTTCTGAACGATGTCTTCTACATGTCCTCATCCCTGACGTGCAACTGGTGATACCTTGACTGTAAGTCGATCTTTGAGAAATATTGTGCCCCCTTCAACTGGTCGAACAAATCATCTATCCTGGGTAATGGATACTTGTTCTTGTAACATCCCGAAAAATCGGGGGTCGAGCATAACTCAACACCCGAGTTTCCAGAACATCACTTATGCAACATAGATAATGATGATTAAATATTGTCTGTATTAGTGTATTGAACATGAGTGAAATTAAGCCAAAACAACATATCATACTCCAGAGACAGTTAAATTGCAAGCGGAAGACTGTGATAGATATATATACAATATAAAACAGTGGTGGGTCTCCAGAGTGTGATAATGTTATCAGGTTAAATAATTACAAGTGCAGTTCTAAAATATACCACATGTGAGGAAGTGTGATGTCTTCTATCCCAAGTACCATAGCCCCGTCAATACAATACCAGGTATTCATAGACCTGTCAGAGAGTTACATGTAGGAGAACTCCTCCTCAACATCATAGTAGTGGTCTGGCTCTGCTTCATAAGCATCGCTATCACCTGAAACTCAACAAATCTGGTTGGTGTGTACAACACCGTCCTGTAATGTGGGAGTGAGTGATCAACTCAGTGGAATAATAAAGCATAGGTTAACATCTTATTAACTCAGTCAAGCAGTAATGATAAAGCAGTACAATCAAACAATTCTAACTACTCTTATTAAATGCAAGTATGAAATGACATGATGAATGCCCTTGCCAAACCACCCTCATGCAACACCATCTTACGTTCGCGAATGCGTTCATCCCTCAGTGCTCCACATCTACCAGGCACATGCAGTGCGATGATGAACATGATTACCGAGTAATTATTAGTCCATTTCAAACAACAGTATTGGGAAACTAAGGTACCTCCCTTGTATCATTCCCAAACATGATCCATTCTAGGGTCGTCACTCCTAGTTAGTCTCATACGATATTATGGATTGAGAGGCATAGCGAAGGCATCACAAAGGGCTTGTCACCCATCAGCACGGATACAGATCTCACCGTATGTGGCTCAATTGCTGGCCGTCAGCTCGAATACAGGTCTCACCGTACTCGGCTCAATCGTTGGCCGTCAGCTCGAATACAGATCTCACCGTACTCGGTTCAACTCATGCTCTAGTTGCTGTGAAGGGCTCGTCGCCAATCATAAACCTTAGAGTATACTCGAAGACACTACGGAGGACTCGTTGCCCGTCAACACGAATACAGGTCTCACCGTATTCGGCTCTCGCTGTAGGTGTCGACAGCTTGAATATAGTGTCCCATACCACCATAATCGGCTCACGAGTCTGGTTGCTCACTGGTCACTACGGGGAGGCACGTGGCTCCAGCGTAGGCCAACAGCTCGACCACGGTGTCCCATACCACCATGTTCGGCTCATGAGTCTTAGCGGATCGAGGTACCATGGTTAAAAGGGATTTCACTGGTAAGTTTGGTACCCTAGGTTCAAGCAGTAGCATCCAAACATGGTGAACATACATTAGACAGATCGGGTTACTTGACGAGCTCGACTAGCTCGAGCGCACAACAAGTTGAGCGATATGAAGCGCATAAACACTTCGTGTGGCCAACCACTATCGCCAACCGAAGTACAACTCGGGTTCGTCGAACACATCTCACGTGGTAAATGAAACTCAGCCACGCATTCATTTTCTTTACCGATTGTCTGGACTACAATCATAGCCCCAATCACATTCAATTGTAGATAGTTAAAGCAGTAATGAATCAAGATTCAAATCATACAACCAAAGTCTAATATTATCCGTTTAAGGCTGCCAGGGCTGTTGCACGCACTCGTTGCTCCACTCCCCCATCACCCATGACGGATCATACAACGTAAATATGAATTTAAACATATGCATTACATAGATAAAATCATAAAAGCAGTTGAGCATGTTATGAAGCACAACACAAGCATGAGTTTGTATATATTCAATTCCTAATCACACAGCTATCCAAGGAAATCATACACATAGTTAAAGGAGTTGAGAATCATATCTCAACACCCTTATACATTACAATTTACTAACTACTACTCATTCAAATATTTCGACAAACACTTAGACTACATACATCAACATACATGACATATGTTGATCACATAGGCATTAGGCCAAATCCTTTCACTAGGGAGTTGCCCCAATCATAACACGCGTACACCCACGACGGATAGTCATGGCAAGTAGGAATCCAAGTTCCATATTCATTTGAACATTTTCACAAACACTTGGGCTACGCATTTCAACATATATAGCGTATAGTGGCCGTGGCGTGATCAAGACAAATCCCTTTGTCAAAGGGGTATCGCCAATACAACAATCATATATCCATGACAATTAGTCATGGCGAGCACGAATGAGAATTCTTTACTCATTCAACCATTTTCACAAACACTTAGAATACACTATTACAACATACATGGTGTATGTTAGCAAAACATGTATTAGGGCTATCCTTTCGCCAAGCGAGTATTTTATCCATATATAATATATTCATACAGCAAATAATCATGACAAATACATCTCTAAAATTTATACGTATACGGTATTTTCTAGAATACACAATTTCAACATACATAGTGTATATAAGCAAAACATGTATTAGGGCGAGTCCTTTCACCAAATAGGTAATTTATCCACATATAATATATTTATACGACAAATAATCATGTCATATACATTTCCAAAATTTATACGTATACGGTACTTTCTATGAATACCTAGAGTATGTAGAATTCCATATTTTTCATTATTAATCGAAACGGAAAACAGACAGCACTTTGTACATGTGCAATTGCATGCAGATCATGAATCTATCATTATCTGAACTTGAAAGCATTGAAAACCATAACCTATATACCTAAAGTCCGCACCTTTTGTCATAGAATCGTAACAAAGTCGATAAGTTTGCTAAGCTTTCATCTACGGTAGTTTGACAACCTATAGAACGAAATAGGTTAGCTATTTCATAACCAACAACCACCCAAGCCCCAAATCAGATTAGGGTTAGGGTTTCTTACCTAGAAACGGAGCCGGAAGCACCGGAAAAGCGATTAGAACTAGGCGGTTGAACACGTATAGCAACAGGGAAGCATTGCAGGGAGATGCTCCCACTTCACTCTCACTTTCTCTCTCTTTTCTCTCTCTTTTCCTATGGTTTTTCTCAAATTCGGATGGCTGAAATGAGAGAAGGTTTAAGGTCCTTATATAACCCCAAATCTCACTAAAACAGACTTCTGGACAAGGTTTACTTAGGTTATAACCAAAGCGGACCTTTTCCAGCTCAACGGAGGATTTCTGGCGAGCCTCCTTGAGCCAAAGGTCGGACTTAAGCTCACCAACACTGGATCTACGTACTATTAAGTTTTCGTTTCGGTCGGGATTCCAGATCACGCGTGGCGGACCAGTTTCAGTTCAACGGTCAGTGGATCTCGATCGAAGATTCCGAGTACATGTAAATGTGTATGAAATTTCTCCTGATCCGAGGGTGTAATTTGGTCTGATTCTGACGGTCTGGTTGCTTAAAACTGATCCGCAAGCAACACGTGCCAGATTACTATTCAAGATATTTTATTTTAAATTAATTTCACATTTCTCACACTCTTCACTCCGAGCTCAAGCGAATAGCACTGGGACACTATCTGGATTTGATTTTCGAGATGGTTGTCAAGCCCAGCAAGGCGGTCCTAATTCCTTAACTTGGTATTAATCGGACTTCCGACGTGTAGTCCAGATCCGATACGGAGTTTCGAGATGCTCCCGAGAGCAGCCGGGTAATGAGATTGATCCTAGATTTTAGGGTAACCTAGCGTCAATGATTTTACAAGTTTTGGATCTTGCGGATCATATTTAAAGTGATTAGTGTTAATTTCATAGGTACTCTAGTTTCACACTACCTAATTCTCGCCTAATTTCTAAAGGATTTAGTCCTGTATGATTTCTGTCTGAGGTGGTATCTGGGCTTTTGTAGTTTGTATATAAACTGATCCAAGTTATACTACTTAGCTAGTTTAAGATAATGTCTAGGGTGAAAGTACTTTGAAAAATTGAAAAAACAAAGTAGTGAAGGGTGGGATTTGTGAAGGAAATGGGTTCAAAAGCGGTTTTAGACTTTGGGATTGAGTTCTGACAGGTTAATAAGGTGTCAGGAGCGACCCATTGCCTAAGGACGTCTAATTCCAGGTTGGAAAAAATCTGGGCTGTTACAGTTCTTTACTGTCACTTGGTTCAACCTGCGATAATCAATACACAACTGCAGTGATCCGTCCTTCTTCTTTATAAACAACACGGGTGCTATCCAAGGAGATACAATCGGTCGTATGAAGCTTGCATTCAACAAATCGTCGATCTGTCTCCTCAGTTCCTCCATCTCACATGGAGGCATGCGATACGTCGGTAGAGATATAGGTGTCTCACCAGGCACTAGATCAATGGTAAAATCGATCTCGCGCTGAGGAGGTAATCCAGGTATCTTCCTGAACACATCCGCAAAATTCTGAACTACTGGCGTGTTCCCAAGTGTCGAACCATCCACATTCTCTAGCAAGGTAGCATAATAACTAATGCAGTAGTACCAACTGACCTGAACCGAGAATGTAAAGGTCGTGCCCTCAGGTCCATGGGCTATCACCACCCTAGTATCACAATCGATCTCTGCCTTCATCTCGGTGAGCCAATCCATACCGAGGATCACATCGTAATGACATAGCGGGGCAATAATCAGGTTGACGAGTACTGTTCTGCTCCCTAAGTCTATCGAACAACCCTTACACATCTTGGTAATGTCTGAGAAAGTCCCTGTGGCAGTAAGGAGTCTCAACCCAACCATAGGACTAGTTTTCAACCCCAGTCGCTTGACTGTTGCGCATGATATTATAGAGATAATGGACCCGGTGTCCACCAATGAGAATACTGGTGTACCTTGAATATGGGTTGTGACTTTGAAAGTTATCAGTGTTGTAACTGCTGTCTCGAATGCCTCAGTTGCAAGTGAGTGCACACGAGCTTGTTGAGGACGATTTGGCTGTGGCACCATAGGCTGTTGAGGTGGCCTAAATTGAGGTGCAGGTGGCCTGTAAGAAGGTTGTGCAGGTGGTGCTGATCGTAGAAGTGGAGCCGAGATAGCTAGTGGCATCTGACGGTTAATCTTCTAAGGAGGCATGAAGCCGTTGTCCCTCATCCTGATAAAGTAGTAAGTGTCAGAATGGCCCGACCTCTTACAATAGGTACACCATACATCAGGTCGCCTCGGCTATGTCGATGAAGCCGCAAGCCGAGGAGGATAATCTGCACATGGCCCCTTGCCGAGGAACAGTTTGCTCGGCACATCTAGTCAAGGCCTAGGAACCATGGGCACACGTGTACGGGATAGTCTGTCCCCATCCTGTTCAGCTCGTAGAGACATGTTCACTAGCTCAACATAGTTGGGTATACTAGCGCAACACATCTTCGAGCGTATCTCCGGTCGCAGACCCTCAGAGAATTGCCACATTCGCATCGGCTCGTTCGTTAGGATCAAAGGAGTGTACCTGGATAGCTTCGTGAACCTATTCTCATACTTGGCCACAGACATCCCTCCCTGACAGAGGCGAAAGAATTCACTCTCCTTCTCATTACGGTAGGTGAGGGAGAAATAGTTCCCGTGAAAGCGTGTCTCAAAGGCCTCCCATCTCCATACGTAACCAAGAGCAACGGTCTGAAGGATGTTGTCCCACCAGAGACTGGATTCCTTCTCGAACATGTACGTGACCAGTTCAACCTGCTCTGCCTCAGTGCGGTGTAACAGCTTCAGCATCTTAGAGATGCGGTCAAACCAATACTCTGCCTCCTCGGGTCTGTGAGTACCCACAAAAGTAGGAGGTCGGAAGCGCTGAAATCGCTCAAATAAGCCGCTGACACTCATGTTCCCAACAAGGTGCACAGGTGATACAGGCGGAACCACACTCATATTCTGGGCAAGGGCCCCTGCTATGGTGGTCCAAATCTGCTGTTGTTGCTACATAAGGAGCATCATTTGCTCCAACCTATCAAGAGGAGAAGCCGCTTGAGGCATGTGAAGCGTCGAGGTAGACGCATAGTTCTGCTTGGGAACCGGTGGTGTAATAGGTGTTGGCCCATTAGTGGGGCCAGTGGCCGGCTATGAATCTGGCATAGTCTCATGATCCGGGCCCAAACTGGGGTCCGTATGATTATCGCTGAAGGGAGGTACCCCGTCACTCGATTCGCCAAGTGTAAGATGTGCCGTACTCCGAGTGCTCTTAGGTGGCATTCCCTATATACAACATAGGGTGCAATCCGTGTAAGATTTAATATAAAAACATACACTCATCCACACATCATTCACATTCCAAACCAATAGAAACTTCATGCATTTCATTTACCAAAATTGTCACAATACATGAGATATAGTCTTACATGGATCATGACAGAAGATGCATGTGAGCTAATTTAAACAAGCTTTAACCACTAAAACATACTAACAACCACCCAAGCCTACAAGTGTTAGTACAAAAGAAGACTAACAACAAAGTAAACTAAAAGACGACTATACATATGACTAGTCGTCTGAATCTGGTGATGGAGGAGGGGCACCTTTGTCCCTATATACGGCACAGGAGAGACATCAAGGTGCGAGACACCTTCTTGAATTTTTATTTTCATGAAGGCCCTATTCTCTTTAAGTTCGGCCCGGGTCTCTTTGACCTCCTGTAGCAGGGCGACTTGGCCCTCCTCAATCTGGACCAAGTGGGCTTCTAAAGTAGCCCGATTAGGGTGGTGCTCATGGGTAGCAGGAGGAGAACCCTCATTAGAGTCTGAGGCCTCCTCTTCTTCCTCTTCCTCCTCACTTCCTTCTTCATTGCTTCCTTCCTCACCTTCCTCATCCTTGCTTCCCTCTTCCTCTTCACTTTCTTCCTCTATCTCATCACCATATTCATCACGATGGGCTTGTCGTGGTCGTGGCCCAATACCCATGTTGTTGAGCATAGAGTCATTGATAAAGTGAATCGGCACAAGCTCATCTGTAAGCCTGTAGCCGAACTCTCGAGTAATCTTGCATATGAGCCGGTCAAATGGGAGTGAAATATTTGTCCTAACAGAGCACGCGGTCTGTACTATCTGTAGCAGGACAAATGTAGGCAAGTACAACTTGTCTCCCTGCCTTACTCTGTATAGGAAGTCCACCATCAAACGCATGCATTCGATGCGATTTCTCCACCTCGGGTACACATTGTATGTGAATATGTGGTGGATTACGCAGAAGTCATGAGTCATCTTTGTCGCTGGGAGGCAATTGCCTCGACTCCAATGGATCAGTCGGCCGCAAAGAAATCATGTGTGGTGATCTCTTTCATGCGCACTCTTGAGGTTCTTCTTGCTGGCATGAACTTCACCACGCTCCAACCCCATAAGTCGAGCTATCAGACCAACATCAACTGTGGCTTCCCACCTTCCCAAAGGAATAATGAACTGTAGAGGCTCCAGTGATGGGTCCCATATATGGGCATAGAAAGCTCGGACAGTGCTCTCACAAGCACGAGACTTGCCCTCAAATATGGGACCCCATCCGGCGTCCACCAGGAGGTCCATCACTGGATAAATCCCAAACAACTTCTTGTCCATGTGGGCTTTGCAGAGAACTCTATGATCCTAGAATCTACCATGTTCGATGCCCGACTGTAGAGCTTTATCGAGCAGAACTTGGGGATCGAGGTCCCGCTTCGTCTTCCGCTCTCGTGCGGTGCTTGTACTTGCTTTGGCGCCCGATTTCCTTCTTGGACGGGTTGGGCGGATAGGCCCAGCTTCATCTATGAAAGCTCTCTTCTTTCCCATGAGGGAAAAAAGTGTGGAGAGAGAAAATTGCAGCCACAAGCTCAAAAAGAGCCATGTAAGTCGAAAAAAACTTGGGAATAGGGTGGATTGTAAAGTTTAAGAGTTATGAGACACAAAAGTATAGACTTTGTGCTCAAATAGGTAGGAAATAGGGAAAATGGAGAGTTGTAAGAGATGAATTTGAGGAGTATGATGGAGGGTGGGTATGTAGTGAAGAAGAAGAGAAGATATGAGAATGGAGGGGAGATTTGAGAGAGAAAGATGAGATTTTTAGAGGTTTGAAAAGCTTGGAGGGGTGTAAAAGGAAGAAATGAAGCAAATGGGGGGGGGGGGGGAGGGAGGGTATAGGGCCCCCACATGATTTCATGGGCCCCACAGGCATGTACACCCATCGGCCCGACCGGCCCGTTGCGGCCTGGCCGAACCGGACCGCGATGCATTGCGGTAGGGGCGATGCCATCACGGTCAGTTGGACCTCTGGACGATGGATTACCCTAGGGACGATGGTATCCCCCTCCCGGGGTGCCGAAAATGTGTGGAACCCACCTCGGGCCCCACTGTTTTATGCGGTTTAGGCCCCCGAGTCCATTTGGTGCGGTTTCGAGTTTCATCTCACGTATATTCACGCTTTTCGGGTTATTCGAGTGTGGAATACATCGATTCATCGTCTAAACCCATCAATTAATGGTCTGAAAAAGAATTGGGATCATCCTGCATGATCACAGATGCCTACGGGTCCGATTTTAACAGTCAGTTTCGTCCGTCGGTGAAACTTGGAAGCCTATAACTGTTTCTACGTTTCATCGCTCCCTCCTAAGTCAAAGTACGTTAGTGTGTATCGTGTTACCATAACATAGGTCCAATTTAATCTAAATCATGCTTTGATACTAACTTGTAACGCCCCGAATTTCGAGGGTCGAGCAAAGGCCCAACTCCCGAGATCCATCGCATCACTTATGCAACATAGATAATGATGATTAAATGTTGTCCAGGTTAGTGCATTTGAACATGAATGGGATTATACTAAATCAACATATCATACTTCAGAGGCAATTAAATTAAGCAAGCAGAAGACTGTGATAGATATATAAAGTGTATAAGTGGATATGAACCCCAGAGTATGATCATGTCACCAGGCTGAATAATTACACATATAGTTCCAAAATATACAAAATGATAAAGGGTAATGTCATCTAATCCACTTCCCTTTAGCCCCAATGATGCAACTCCAGGTCTACATAGACCCGTCAGAGAGTTGTAGGTAGGAGAACTCCTCGTCGTCGTCATAGAAGACCGGCTCCAACTCGTAAGCCTCACCATCATCTGTAGCTACAATAGAGTCTGATTGGTGTTTTAAAACACCGTCCCAGAGTGGGAGTGAGTGATCAACTCAGTGGAGCTATAAGGTAAAGGTTAACATGTTATCAAATCAATCAAGCAGTAATGATAAAGCAATACAACAATCATGTCCTAAATACTCTCGTTAATGCAAGAATGATATGATTAATGATGCATGCCCTCGCCTACACTCCCTCTGCGACATCATCTCACAGTCACGCATGCTAAACTCCCACTGTGCTCAACGCCCACGCTAAAGGCACATGCAATGCGGTGCATGGTCGTGTTAGCCAAGTTCTTACTTAGACTTATTCATATAGCAGGTTTGGAAAGCTAAGGTACCTCCCTTTATATCATTGGCCCAAACAATGATCCATCTAGGGTCGTCAATCCTAGTTAATCACATACGATAGGCCAAGTTCGCGAGTTCACACTATAAGTCGCTACGGGAGGCTCGTCACTTCAGTGTAGTCTTAATTCACACTTGAGGTCACTATGAGAGGCTCGTCACCTGATTGTAGACCTATTTTATACTCAATGTCACTATGGGAAGGCTCATCACCTTAGCGTAGGCCGACAACTCGAATACGGTATCCCATACACCACCATATTTGGCTCACGAGTTTGTATTGCTCACTGGTCACTACGGGGAGGCTCGTCACCCCAGCGTAGGCCGACGGCTCAATCACAGTGTCCCATACACCACCATGCCTGGCTCATGAGTCTTAGCAGATTGTGGTACTAAGGCTAAACGGGTTTTACACTGGTAAGTGGTACCATAGATTTAAGCAGTTGCGTCCATACATGGTAAACACACATTAGGCCAATCGGGTTCCTTGACAAGCTCGACTGGTACGAGCGCACGCTAACTTAATTAACATGGAGTGCATACGCACTCCTTGTGGCCTAACCACTGTCGATAATCACCGTACGACTCGGATTCATCAAACGTGCCCATGGTGGTGAAACTAAATTGGCCACTCGATCGAAAACTGTTAACTGATTGCCTGGACTATGCGATAGTCCCAATCGTACTTAGTTGTATTAGGCATATGTGATAGTCAAACAACATGTAACAATCAAAACACATATAAATATCATTCAAGCATTTTAACAAACACATAGTGCACATGTTATCATACATAGGCATTTCATACATGAATCACGTAGTCGAATGTAAATTACATGAAGGAATCTATTCATATAGTTAAGGTAACTGAGAACCTCATCTCAACTCCTTGAATAAATGCATTTCATCAAACAATCACCCATTCAGACATTTTATCAAATACTTAGACTACACATTTCAAACATACATGTAATAAATTAGTCATAACATATATTATGACAAATCCTTTCACAAAGGAGTTGTCACGCATTCACAATCACGTATTCTCAATTAATAAGCATGACAAGCACAAATCATAATTCCATATTCATTCAGACATTTCAACAAACACATGGAATGCATTATATTTAACATAGTTCATATATATGTGTAATACACGAAAAATATCGCGTCTAAGCACAGGTGACAGCAATCAAGTCAGCCGTAAATCATTAACTGACATTGAAAGCCTTGAAAACTATAACCTAAACGTTTATAGTCCGCACTTTTCGTCGGTATACTCGTATCGAACTTAGTTTGAATCCTACGCCTTTGTCTATGGCAGAACGACAACCTATAAAATGAAATAGGTTAGCTATTTCACCATTTTACCTATCTGGATCCCTAAAACAATTAGGGTTAGGATTTCTTACCTAAATATGGATTCAGATTCGTCGATGTAGTGACACGGGAGAGGTGATTTAGCACGTGGAGTGGCGGGAATGAATCCCAGCGACAAACCACAACTCTCTCTCACTTCTCCTCACTTTCTTCGTCTCTTTTCTCTCTTCTCTCTCTTAGGGTTTAGGAAATTCGTATTGAATAAGAGAGGAGTGGGTTTAGGGTCTTATATAGGCCTAAAGGTGAAGTCAATGGCCCCAAGGCCATGATATACTTAGGTTATAGCCAAAAAGCGGCTGTTTTGGGCCAATGGAGAGCACCTGGAGGCCAATTACCTGCATATTGTCTGGAGAAAGTTCCCTGACGATGGATCTATGCCAGGCTAATATTTTGGTCTGATCAGATTTATGGATCGACCGTGGAGGACCAGTTTCAGTTCAATGGCTATCGTCACTCGATTAGGGCCACAAGTACACTGGCATGTGTATGAAAATTTTCTTGATCCAAGGGTGTAGTTGGGTCAGATTCTGACGGTCTAAAACCTTAAATTTGGCCTGTAAGTGAACGGCCCAAATCACTTAAATCTGAGTTCATTTTCTAAAGATATTCGTGTTTCTCACACACTTCGCTCCAGGCTCAAGTTGTGCGTTTCTGGATACTATTTAGACTGGATTCCCGCAATGTTTGTCAAGCCCAATAAGACGGTCATAATCGTATAGTTTCACAGTAATTGGACCTTCGACGCACAGTCCAGGTCCGATACGGAGTTTCAGTGTACTCCCGAGAGCAACTGGGTTTTGAGATTGATCCTAGGTTTCTACGTAATGTAGAGTTAGCGATTCTACTGGTTTTGGGTCTTACAGTTCATATAGAAAGTGGTTCAACCTAATCTACTAATTAATTCAGTTTAGTACTTAATTAATTTTCGTCTAATTTCTAAAGGATTCGGTCTTTAGTGATTTCTGCCTGAGGTGGTACTCGGGTCTTTGTACGGATTTTTCTAAGATGTTACAAAGCAGCAGGGATCTGTCCTTTCCCTGGTGGAAAGGTACCTCAAGACTTTAAGGTACCAAAATTCAAAAGATATGACGGTATCGGGTGCCCCAGAGCCCATGTAAGAACATTTTGTGGTGAGCTTGATGTTGTGGCAAGTAATGATGTAGCATTGATCCGTCTGTTTCAGAAATCCTTAAAAGGTGACGAGTTAGATTGGTACACATCACTGGACTATTGTCGAATAATGTCACACCCCAACATTCGGGTACCCGAATCCCAAGTTCGTGAGTTTTAATATATTGATATTTATTACAATCCACATGATTCCATCAAATTTAATAGATATTCAAAGTCATCTAAAAGGAAAATACTGTTGAAATAATATAATTCTACTAAATTCAACTCTCTCGACATTTTTTTTCTATATCAAATTTGGAATTTAAACTAAATAAAAAAAAAACAAAAGCAGAATTGAAATTTAAACTAAATCTATTTTCTTAGAAAAATAAAAACTAATAGTAGAGGCCCACCTGCTCGTAATATTCCAGCTCTGCACCTGTGCAATTTTTTTATAGTAGAGTGAGCATAACAACCCGGTAGGTTCATTTCTTACTCAAAATTTAAAATTTTTAAATTATATCAAATTTTTATAAACGAGAGAGAAAAATAGAATATAGATAATAAGAGAACATGAATTTAAGCAATTGAATTATAAAAATGTTATGTATGTGATACTTTCCATGAACTCTTATAAACAATATATGTCATCTCTTATAACACCGCACCCAAATGGATGGCCATGTTGCATAACGCCCACGCACCGGTACCTCATCAAGAGGGACCCATTTATACATTAGCTGGTCAGACTACTACTCCAGCTGTACCTTTGACATATGTCCACGCACACAATTATACTCATACGCCATACATAAAGGAGATTCCAAAGGATCTAGTGGGTTCTACGGTCTTTCACCCAAGTGATACAATCGCCTTACTTGCTAGCTTTAGGATCTTCCACCCAAAGGACACGATCACCCTACTTACTTATGTTACATCGAACATAGTAATATCGATGCTCAATGAATGCTAGACATGCATATAGGATGAATCATTGTTTTACAATTGAAAATATCAGCATAAATCTGCCATGAATTTATTCACATTATTTTACTACTCTTAAAAATTATTATAAAATCAGTAATTACTGAATTCTCAAAATATTAAAGACATAAATTTTTATTTCTAATTAAAAATTCTATAAACAATTCCGTCGAAACTTAATAATTAAAATACTTAAATAAATTATTTTTAATTTACTTTTATTAAATTTAGGAATTACTGAGATTTGATAATGTATAAGAAATTTTATTTTAAATTCTAACTTTAATTAAATCAATTTTTTATTTAAATAATATTAAATATAATAAATCATATTAGCATAAAGCAAATTATTTTTATTTTTATTCACTAAATTCTAAAATTTAAAATTTATTTTAATTGTAACATGAACTTAACAAATAAATTTTTTGTGATTGTTCTGATATTAAATTAAAATTTATTAAATTTATATAAATAAAGTATTTTTACAATTAAAGAATTAATTTATATTTAAATTTAACTTTAGATAAATTGATTTAAATCAATCAAATTATAATCTAATTTATTAAATAAATTCCCAGTTTAATGAATTTGATTATTTTAATAACAAAATTTATTTAAAATTTTAATTTTTAAAAGTTTAGAATTAAAATTAGATTTTAAAAAAAAATAATAAATCAAATTATACTTTCAAAAATTTATTAATTAAGTTATATTATATTCTAAGCTAATTAAGATTCATTTTTTAATATATAATTTGAATATTAAATTAAAATTTTACTATGAATCAAATTGATTTAATTCAACCATTGTTTCAAGGTAAATTTCAAAATTTCAACAATTAAGCTAAATAATTAAATAAATTTTAAATAAAAATATCAATCACATAAATAATTAATTTAAACAATATTGTTATTAAAATTTTAGAATAAAATAACATAACAATTAACTGAAAATTTTAATCTTCAAATTAAGATTACTTACTTGATCTGAAATACCGGACCAAACCTTATGCAGAACAAACTCGATGTATACACTCGATGTGCGCAATGTCTAAAATCGAGTCTTAATTAACTCACACCTATGCACCATGCATACACTAACTATTATTTTATGATTCTAAGGGTGGGCTCACACTCAAACTCTACTAGACCCACACTTAAACTCTACTTATGTCATAATTGTTCATGCACGTGCTTCATATGTGAAGCAAAATACGTGTCTCGGTGTTTCATGCATGAAAAATGAATTTTTAAAACTCCTATATAATTACTAATTTCATTACTATATTTAATACTAAAACTAAAAAGTTCCAACATATGTAAACATATCTCATGTTAATACATCTACTTCTATCTAAAATAATGTGCATATAAGCAAGATATGGAGTTTATATACCATTCATTTGATGTGTGCTAAGATGGTTCAGATAATGAATGGTTTAGATTTTTAAATGGGCACTCCACATGGCAGATTCTATTTCAACAGTGCAGACGATACAGTTCGCTACTGGATGGTTTTGATTGGTTAGACCATCTATTAGGAAGTAGGTCAGGGATTTAACTCTTTGGACGGTTTAGATTGATGTGAGGCTACATTGACTAGTTGATAAATGTGAGTACCATGAGATTTGAATGGTCCAGATGGGTAGAGTGTTTGGAATGCTAGACCTCCCACGTTTCACACATTTTTTTTACTTGCATTTATATCCATTTATTTCTTATCTCTTTCGCATGTGTGTCACATATGTGTAGCATGTGAAGGGTGCATGGTGTGTGTGGTTTGGTTTGATACGTGCATGCATGCATGGATTGGTTGCATTTTATCCAGTTATTACATTCTATCCCCCTAAAAAAAATTGTCCTCAAAATTTAACGTATCTATGGTGTAAAAAGTTGTGGGTATTTTTCTCGAATTTCATCCTTGCACTCCCATAAAGCTTCATCTTCATCGTGATGTCCCCAGTGTACTTTTACAAGTGGTATGATCTTGGTTCAAAGTACTTGATCCCTTCTGTCGAGGATACGAACTGGTTGTTATAGTACATGACATCTTCACGAATTTTCAGTGGCTGTCAGTCAATAATGTGTGACGCGTCCCTCTCATACTTTTGTAACATTGATATGTGAAATACGTTGTGAATGCCAGATAGTTGTGGGGGTAGATTTAGTTTGTAGGCCATGACACCTACTCTTTATAGGATCTCAAATGGCCCAATGTAGCATGGTGTTAACTTCCCTTTCTTTCCTGAATTGCTTGACTCCTTTCATCGGTGATATGTCGCACCCTAGACTCGGGAACCGGGCTCGCTAAATTCCCAATCGCCGAATCTGGCGGCGACAGCCTCCGTAGTACCCCATTCTCGGCTCCTGGTGCCCATTCACCAGGTTCCAATCCTGGGATCCTAGAAGGAGGATTTCAATAATACAAGTCTGATTCAAAATGAGTATACCCAAGATCATAACATTATAACCACAGAAACATCATTACAAAATTCACTGAGAATTTAAACTTTTCATAAGTACATGGCTCAAGGGGAGAATTACAAAGGCTATACAAGAACAACTCCAAAAGGGTCCACAACACGCTCTACGCTCCTGCTTAACTACTGTTGCTGCCTAGAATCACCTACACGCATCAATCACGCATAAGCTTATAGAAAGCTTAGAGGGTGGTGTAAGTGTGTGTAGGATAGGTGTCATGAGTGCAATATCAGAATATGCAAAAAAATGCGGTAAAACCATGAATACCACTAGCCATCACAAGGCTAAGCAAATGCAAGGCAGGAATACCATCTGCCAACTAAGGGCTATGCAACCCAATGCAAGATACCATAAGCCAATCCAAGGCTGTGTAATGTGGGGCTATACAACCAAGTGCCATATGCAATATGCAATGCGATTATGCTCATCCTCATAACAAGTCCACAATCAGTACAGTTCCTCTCTGGGAAATCACCGGGGTCAAATACACTACCTGCTGACTGTCGCTCTCCTACCCGCATAGCCTAGCGAGCGTAAGAGGCCTCACTACCTACGTGCCCTCAGTGCTCAACAAACATTTCGGTGTCCAAATCTGGCCATCCACGATATACCTGTGGAGGCTACGGCCCTGATGAAGCTAGGGCGAATATCAACTGTGCTATGCAATGCCAGATGCATGAATCACACCAATCAACCATGCATCAAATCCTGCGCACCCAGCGCGCTCAAGTGGGACAACTCCACCACCCAGGGAGTCCCATCCCAGTTTGCCCAATGATATAATGCCATGACCAATCAACCATACACCAAGCACACAAATGATGCCCATGAGTCATGAAAATGACTAAGTGTGCCATGAGATGATGTACTCTCCTTGATTCTAGGTACTTAGACAAATTTCCATGGAAAAGAAGAAACACAACCACTAGTGGGGGCCCAATAGCTTGGGGTAGCCCACGAGACTAAGTAGACAATGCCATGGACCTAAATGATGAGAATGGGCCTAACAAAGGGTCTAAGGTGGACATTTAACCACTAATAGATGAAAAATGGCCTAGGAAATGGGCCTAGAAGGGTCCTCGATGTGGGCATTCAACCACCATTGTCCCCTAACAAGGCGTCCCAACAAAAGTCTACCTAGAAGCAAGGCCCAAGGCCCAAATACTATCATAACAATAAATGGGCAGCCACATACATATATATATTTCTCACATACTGGGCTCCAGAAGATGGCCCAAAGCTATAATTAACAACATAGGCCCATAGGGGTGACTATGGCCCAATAACAATGTCACCAAATCCATGCATTATGTTGGACTTAGTGGGCAGCCCATAAGCTCAAGTACATAGGCAAAGATCATATCCATGTTGGGCAAAATGGGCCTTACAACATCAGCCCAAAAACTAGTAAATTAGGTGGGCAATCAAGGACCCATCCACATCTATATTTCGGCCCAACATCATCCCATCTGGGCCTGCTGGACATCCAAAATTTCTGGTCCATCACTTTCAGGCTTAAACAACAACAAAAGAGTGGGCCTTTCTTGGCACAAATTAAGCCCAAAAGTCTTAGCATTAAAAGTATAGCATATACACTCAATATTTCTCCTCTTGGTGGGCCCCACATCCTTAAATATCCAGCCATATATACAATTTTTTTTCTCATAACACATTGCCGGACTTTCAGCCCACCTAGCTTCCTGGGCCTGCTAAGGTCCTGCAGAAAATGATTTTGGTGAGACATAAATTTTATGGTGGTCCCTGATCATCATGGTGGGCCCCAACAGATGGAGAATGTGGACAATATTACATAAACTCAAGTGGGCCTACTGCTGGACTTCAGCACCCAAAAAGTCTGGACTTCCCAGGTGGGCCTGGGTGTCCCAAGGGCCTGGACGGCCAACTTGAAACACATGAAGGTGGGCTCCACAGGTGGACGTCCCACCAGGGAAAGGTCCATACTTTAGTGGGCCACACAAGGGAGGTCCGGAGGGAAGAAACACATACATTAAGGTGGTCCACAAGGGGTGGACGGCTAGCCCATGGTTGGACGTCAGCCCAGTTGGACGTCCAGCATGGTGCTGCTGTCCTAGCCCCCAAAACCCCCAAAAACTCTATGATTTAGGTGGCCCACATGCACCCGAGGTAGGTCTCAGCAAGTGGGCCACAAAATGGGGGGAAAAGTAGGGCCATAAACACCTCCAAATAATTTTAATCCAAATGGGCAGTAAGGTTGTAAAAAAATTCTACTGCAGGAAAAAATGTTATTGGCCCCATTTTGTACACCCAATGGGGTGGACCCAGGCTTGCTAAATCAAAGGGGAAATGGGTGGATTTCATGCACCCATATATAGACAACATGTGGGGTCTACTAGAGTGGCCCATTATCCCCAAAACTAGGCTAATAGAGGGGCATTTTCTGCATGCAGGACTGCTGGACAGTCCAGAAAGTTTGGACTGTCCAGCCCACTTGGGCCCACTCCATGGGTCTCAAATAAAGGGTGGAAGGTGTGGGCTCCATCCTACATCAAGTGGGGTTCACACCTTAAAGTATAATATAAAAAAATCTGGAAGAAAAGCCTTGTAAACAGGCCTTACATCAATGTCCAAAAACCATACAACAATGGGTCTGAAATCTGGACAACAACATGTGCTGTCCATTTCCAACCCATAGAAAAATAATTAGAGGGATTAAAGCTCAGATTAAACAAGTGAGGTCCACCTAGATGGACCACAAATATTCCAGACCCAAGCCCCTTACAAAACTTCCAAGAAATCAGGCCTTAATGGCCATCTAACCCATACAACCAAGATGGGCCTGGACGTCCCAAAAATCTGGTGGGTCTGGGATATTTTGGTCACATCACGTGGGACACATTCATCAGGGACAAAGAGGGAAAGAGATAGAGAGAGAGAGAGAGAGAGAGAGAGAAGAGAGAGAGAGATCACGGCGATGGGAGGACTCCGCCACTATGAGTCCTCCAACAATCCAAACCATACATCATAGGTCCATGCATACATGGATTCTTTCATCTAAAGAAAATATGAGGTGGGGATGTCACCCCCACCATGCAATCTCAGGTCTAGATGACCCAACAAACATAGATCAAAAGGGAAATTATCATGATGGGGTCCATGGAGAATGGCCCCATCATGGCAACATGCATGCATGAAGTGGGCTACTGCCACACTCATAGAGTCATGTAGGATCCCACCATTGATTGGTGGGTCCTACAAGCTCCCAAGAATGAAAAAAAAATTACATGAAGGAAAATCAAAAACCAATCTAGAATACCCTGTTGAGAAGTGGAGCCACATCTGGGGCCGCCCACGACCAGTCGAGGTTGCACGGATTTCGTGTCGCAAGTCCTTTCGCAACTGGGATGCGAAAGGAGTTTCGCGGATTTCGTGTCGCAAGTCCTTTCACAACTGGGATGCGGAAAGGGAAGTTGCCAAAACTATAAATTGGGGTCCCTAGGGCTATTCTAGGTTAAGGTGAATTCTAGGAAATTATTCTAAGGTGTGGGCATGAGATTTTCTCTGTACTTCCAAGAGAGAGGTTAGTATATTGCCTTGTAATCTTCATTTCTCTTCATAGTGGAATTTTGCATCCGTGGTTTTTTACCCTAGTTTGGAGTTTTTCCACGTATATCTTGTCTTGTGGTTTGTTTTGGATTGCTTTGATCTGTTTCTAGTTTATATTTCTTCCTGTCTATCGTTTGTGGGTGAGGCCTTAGATTGGATCTAGGCTCACTGCGTTGTTGGCGTGCTGCGCAACAACTGGTATCAGAGCTATTGGTTTAGTTCTATTGGGAGCGATGACAGAAGATGGGAAAACTAGAATTGAGAAGTTTGATGGTTCAAACTTTGCCTTCTGGAAGATCCAGATGGAGGATTATCTGTATCAGAAGGACCTCTATATTCCTCTAGGAGGAAAAGAGAAGAACCAGAAAAGTTGACAGATGATGAATGGTTTTTACTGGATAGGAAGGCTTTAGGAACGATCCGACTCTCTTTGTCTAAGAGCGTCGCCTTCAATATATCCAAGGTAAAAACGACAAAAGAATTAATGGAAGCCCTAGCCACCATGTATGAAAAGCCCTCAGCATCCAACAAGGTTCATCTTATGAAACAGCTATTCAACATGAAGATGTCAGATGGTGGGAGCGTGGCTGAACATCTAAACGAGTTCAATACAGTCACGAGCCAGTTGAATCCGTTGGCATTGCTTTTGAGGATGAGGTCAGGGCGTTATTGATCTTATCCAGTTTGCCAGACAGTTGGGATGGTTTGATGATTGCTGTGAGCAATTCTTCATCTTCAGGATCGACAAAGCTGAAATTTGATGATGTGGCCGGTCTAATTCTCAGCGAAGAATCTAGAAGGAAGGCATCAGGAGTTTCAGGGGATTCAGGGAATGCTCTAAACGTTGAAGGAAGAGGAAGATCGCTGAACAAAGGAGGCAATAAACACAGGCGTTCTAAGTTAAGGAATAAGTCCAAGGGACCGAAAGACAAAGACGGGTGTTGGCATTGCGGCAAGAAGGGGCACATGAAACGTGATTGCAGGGCGCTCAAGAAACAAGAAGGAAGCTCTCAAGGTGGGAAAGATTCAGTGAATCTGTCTGAGGAGAGCGACACAGAGGCGTTGATCTTGTCTCTTGATGCGAGGAATGAGTCTTGGTTATAGACTCGGGTGCTTCGTTTCATGCTACTTCGTGTAAGGAAGTTCTGCGTGATTATGTGTCAGGTGACTTTGGGAGAGTCTACCTGGGTGATGATGAGCCGTGCAATATTGTTGGAAAGGAGATGTTCATGTAAATCAGAAAGACGGAACGGTCTTGAAATTGAAGGATGTCAGACATGTACCGAGTTTGAAACGTAATCTGATCTCAGTGGGACAGTTGGCTGATACCGGTTATGTGACGACATTCACCAGTGACTCCTGGAAGATCACAAAAGGTGCCTTGGTAATATCTCGAGGCAAAAAGGAAGGTATTTTGTACGTGACTTCAGGATCGTATAGTTCACTCGCAGTCGCATCAACTGGAGTGAATGGGCAGTTATGGCATCAGAGGCTGGGACATATGAGTGAGAAAGGGATGAAAGTGCTATTGTCAAAAGGGAAGCTACCAGGGCTGAAGTCTATTGACTTGGAATTCTGCGAGGACTGCGTGTATGGCAAGCAGAAGAGGGTAAGCTTCAAGAAGACGGGACGCGCTCCAAAGACACATCTGTTGGAGCTTGTACGCACTGATGTGTGGGGACCGGCACTGGTATTATCTCTTGGTGGCTCACGTTATTTTGTTACCTTTATTGATGATGCTAGTAGAAAACTGTGGGTTTACTTCTTAAAACATAAATCTGATGTATTTGATATATTTAAGAAGTGGAAAGTTATGGTAGAAAATGAGACAGGTAAAACAGTAAAGTGTCTCAGATCTGACAATGGGGAAGAGTATTGTGATAAGAGGTTTGAGGAGTATTGTGCAGCAAATGGAATCAAACATCAGAAAATAATTTCAGGGACACCACAGCAGAATGGTGTGGCTGAGCGCATTAACAGGACCATCCTTGAGCGCACCAGGAGCATGAGGTTACATGCAGGGTTGCCCAAGACCTTTTGGACAGATGCTGTGAATACTGCCGCATATCTCATCAATAGAAGTCCCTCAGCACCATTGGATGGTGGGCTACCAGAAGAAGCGTGGACTGGGAAAGAAGTGAACCTTGCACATCTCAGAGTGTTCAGTTGCACTTCATATGTTCACATTGATGCAGAGCACAGAAACAAGCTGGATGCGAAGTCCAGGAGGTGCACGTTTATAGGCTATGGGCAACATGATTTTGGCTACAGGTTCTGGGATGCAAAAAACAAAAAAATCATCAGAAGCAAGGACGTAGTCTTTAATGAAAAAGTGATGCATAAGGACAGTGTGCAGGAAAATAAGGCCGAGAAAAAGGAATTCGTAGAGTTGGAAGAGTTACCGGACATGGGTGTTACAGTGCCACAGGATGAGGCAGAGCCACATACACCAGTTGTGAGGAGGTCTACTCGGGAGAGGAGACCCACGGTCCGATACTCACCCTCCTTACATTATCTACTACTGACAGATAATGGTGAGCCAGAGTGTTTTGAAGAGGCGTTACAGTCAGATATACGGGTTAAGTGGGAGCAGGCCATGGATGATGAGATGGACTCTCTTGAGTCTAATCGTACATGGGAGCTAGTCACTCTACCCAAGGGTAAGAAAGCTCTTCATAACAAGTGGGTTTACAGACTGAAGGAGGAGCACGATGGTTCGAAACGGTACAAGGCCAGATTGGTTGTGAAAGGGTTTCAACAAAAGGCAGGTATCGATTTCACTAAAATATTTTCACCGGTAGTGAAAATGTCTACGATTCGCATGGTCTTGAGTATAGTGGCTTCAGAGGACTTACATCTAGAACAGCTAGATGTTAAGACAGCCTTTCTTCATGGGGACCTTGAAGAAGAGATATATATGCATCAGCCGACAGGATACGTGGCACCAGGTAATGAGAAAAGGTGTGCAGACTGAAGAAGAGTCTATATGGCCTGAAGCAGGCCCCGAGGCAGTGGTACAAGAAGTTCGATAGTTTCATGTCGGGAAACGGTTTTAGGAGATGTCATGCAGACCACTGTTGTTACTTGAAGAAGTTTGATACGTCATACATCATCCTTCTTCTGTACGTTGATGATATGCTTGTGGCTGGCTCAAAGCATGAAGGACATCTCAGATCTCAAAAGACAATTGTCTAGAGAATTTGCCATGAAGGATTTAGGAGCTGCAAAACAAATCCTAGGCATGAGGATAAAGCGTGACAGGGAAAACAAGAAATTAGTTTTGTCACAGGCAGAGTACATAGCCAAGGTACTTGATCGATTCAATATGGGAGGTGCTAAGCCGTTTAGCACTCCATTAGCCAACCACTTCAAGCTATCTAAGGAGCAAGTGTAAAGACGCAGGAGGAACAGGACTACATGGCTAAAGTCCCATATGCGTCAGCTATTGAGAGTCTCATGTATGCTATGGTGAGCACGAGGCCAGACATTGCTCAAGCAGTGGGAGTTGTTAGCAGGTTCATGAACAACCCCGGGAAGGAACATTGGGAAGCTGTGAAGTGGATCCTTAGGTACTTGGTAGGTACTAAGGACGTAGGGCTGTGTTATGGTGGATCGAAAATCAAGTTACAAGGCTACGTGGATTCAGATTTGGCAGGAGATATCGATAGCAGAAGAAGCACTACGGGTTATGTTTTTACTCTGGGTAGTGCTGCAGTCAGTTGGGTCTCTCAGTTACAAAAGATAGTATCTATCAGTACGACAGAGAGCAGAATATGTTGCGGCTACAGAAGCATGCAAGGAGATGGTGTGGATGCAAGGTTTTATGGAAGAGTTGGGTAAGAAGCAAGCAGATTGCAAGCTGTACAGTGACAGTCAGAGTGCAATACACTTGGCTAAGAATTCAGCCTTTCATTCAAGGACCAAGCATATTGCCATCAGATATCACTTCATACGTTCGTTACTGGAAGATGGATCGATTGCTCTGGAGAAGATTCATACAAGTGAGAATCCTGCGGATATGCTGACCAAGGCGGTCACAAGGGAGAAGCTGAAGCTCTGTTCAGCTTTGATTGGTCTTCAGGCTTGAAGACGGGGAGGTGGTGCACTCCGGATGAAGAAGACAAAGGTTTATGGAGATGTGTCTCCAAGTGGGAGATTGTTGAGAAGTGGAGCCATATCTGGGGCCGCCCACGACCAGTCGAGGTTGCGCGGATTTCGTGTCGCAAGTCCTTTCGCAACTGGGATGCGAAAGGAGTTTCGCGAATTTCGTGTCGCAAGTCATTTCACAACTGGGATGCGGAAAGGGAAGTTGCCAAAACTATAAATTGGGGTCCCCAGGGCTATTCTAGGTTAAGGTGAATTCTATGAAATTATTCTAAGGTGTGGGCAAGGGATTTTCTCTGTACTTCCAAGAGAGAGGTTAGTATATTGCCTTGTAATCTTCGTTTCTTCTTAGTGGAATTTTGCATCCGTGGTTTTTTACCCTAGTTTGGGGTTTTTCCACGTATATCTTGTCTTGTGGTTTGTTTTGGATTGCTTTGATCTATTTCTAGTTTATATTTCTTCCTATCTATCGTTTGTGGGTGAGGCCTTAGATTGGATCTAGGCTCACTACGTTGTTGCATGCTGCGCAATACACCCACCTCAAGATCTCCCTTCTTCTTCTAGCTTTGGGTTCTATAGCTCCATTGGTGAAGTTTTGATGGTGATGATGGGATTTAGAAGGTTAGATTAGAAGGATTTTTAGGTGTAAGGGGGCTGGAGAAGGAGAGCTTCTCCCATGGACGTCCAAGGCTAGGGAAGAGAAGAGAATGAGAGAAAAGAGAGAGATGAGAGAAGGAAATACTTGCTAGAGAAGGAATGATGAGTTTTGGGAGCGGGAGAGCATGCGTGTAATCATAAAGCAAGGCATGCTCTAGGATGACATCATACCTAGGGTGTAGCTTGCATGGGAAATGTGGACCCACATGGAAAACGTGCACATGGGTAAAGTGGGTCCCACATCATGATTAAGGGTATAAAAATAGTGTGGGCCACAACTTTAGATCTACACCTCAGATTGATGCACGAGATACGGCGTTGGAACCACGACATCGATGCGGTTGTAATGGTGTAGGTTTCAGGTCGATTCGGTTCGGGTTTACATGATGAGTCTTAAGGATGATCACAAATGAAATTTATAGGTCGCAGGTCACCGGAATTTGACCGGTAGGACCGCGGGAGCTAACGGAACAAAATGAGCACTAAGGTTATGGGTCTTACATGATACCTTGAGTAGAACATGATCACCCACAAAGAGCTCTATATCTTTCCTTCTGTGATTTGTGTAGCTCTTCTGTCGACTTTGTGTTGTACGTAGGCGATCCTTAATGATTTGTATTTTCTCGGTTGTTTCCCTCACAATCTTTGGTCCAAGCATGCTTCTTTTACCAACCTCGGTCCAACAATTTGGTGATTGACACAGTCTTTCATACAACGCTTCATACGGTGCCATACCGATGCTAGCCTAAAAACTATTATTATACGAAAACTCGATCAATGGTAGATGATTGTCCCAGTTTCCTTTGAATTCGAGGATGCAAGTGCGAAAAATATCTTTAAGGATTTAATTCATTCGTTCAGTTTGTCCGTCTGTCTGTGGATGAAAAGTAGTGCTGAAGTCGAGTGATGTCTCTAGAGCGCCCTTAAAGCTTCTCCAAAAGCGCGACGTGAATTTGGAGTCTTGATTGAATACAATGGATACGGGGATACCATGCAGTCTAACGATCTCCTTGATGTAAAGCTTACTCAACTTGTCTAGAGATAAAGAAATACGAATAGGAAGTGTGTAGACTTAGTTAATCGATCAACTATCACCCAAATAACATCATGATTACGTTTGTTCCACAGAAATCCCATAACAAAATCCATGGCGATGTACTCCCACTTCCATTCTACAACTGACAAAGGCTGAAGTAACCTTAAAGGTTTCTGATGCTCGACTTTGACTTGTCGACATACGTAGCACTTAGACACATAGTTAGCAATTTATCTCTTCATGTTGTTCCACCAATATTATCGTCGAACGTCGCAGTACATTTTCGTCCCTCCTAAGTGAACTGTGAACTTCGAGTGGTGTGTTTCGTCTAAAATTTTCTTCTTCAATTCGGGAATGTGCAGAATGCATAATCTTCCTCGAAATCTGATTCCATCATCGTAGCCTACTCGCCATTCTGAGTTATCATTTCCTACTGCTTCAGTTATTCTGTCCTGTAGCCATACGTCATTCTTTTGTGATTTTATCACTCGACTCATTAGAGTGGGCTGCACCACTATGTTGGTGAGATAAGCTCGGGGGCCGTCTTCTCTAAGTTGAAGATTAAAATATTTTATTTTATCAACTATCTTCCACTCTTGAATCATTCAAGATGACATAAGTTTATGCGTCTTCCTTCTTAATGCATCGGCCACAAGATTTGCATTACTCGAATGATAACAAAGGTTAAAATCGTAATGTTTTAAGAATTTCATCCATCTTCTCTGCCGCATATTTAATTCTTTTAGGTCAAAAAGATATTTTAGACTCTTGTGATCAAAATACAATTCAAACTGCTCGCCGTATAGATAATGTCTCCAAATCTTTAGGGCGAATACCATCACTGCTAGTTCTAGATTGTGCATAGGATAATTTTGTTCATTAGTTTTTAACTGCCTTGACACATATGCTATTACTTTACTGCATTGCATGAGAACGCATCCCAACCCCAAATATGACACATCATTATACACAACAAATCTTTTTTCTTTGACTAGTAAGGTTATAACTGGAGCTAAAGTTAATCGATTTTTCAATTCGGAGAAAGTTAATTCACAATTTCCATTCCATTTAAAATGCGTTCCTTTTCTTGTCAACTAAGTTAACGGTCTAGCGATTTTAGAAAATCATTCGATAAATCTTTTATCATATCTAGATAAACCAAGGAAACTACGCACCTCAGTCACATTCTTGGGCTGTTCCCAATTCATTACTGCCTCAACATTTGATGGATCCACAGACACTCCTTTCTTTGAAACCATGTGCCCAAGAATTTCACCTCCTCTTTCTAAAAATCATACTTCGTCAACTTAGCATACAATTGATTTTCTTTTAATGTCTGTAGAGCGATCCTTAGGTGTCCCACATGATCCTCTCAGGTCTTGGAATATATTAAGATGTCATCTATAAATACTATCACGAATTGATCTAAATACGGTTTGAAGACCCTATTCATAACATCCATAAATACTACTGGGGCATTCGTCAGACCAAGGGGCATCACTAGAAATTCGTAGTGGCCATATCGTGTCTTGAAAGTGGTCTTAGGTATGTCCTCATCTTTAATCCTCAATTGGTGATATCTGGATCGTAAGTCTATCTTCGAGAAATATTGTGCTCCATTCAACTGATCAAATAAGTCATCTATCTTTGGTAATGGGTACTTGTTTTTAATGGTCGCCTTATTAAGTTGTCGGTAGTCAATGTACAACCTCATAGAACCATCCTTTTTCCTCACGAATAAAACTGGTGCTCCCCACAGTGATGTACTTGGCCTAATGAAACCTTAAGTCAGGAGTTGTTGAATTTGTTCTTTTAGTTCCTTCAATTCGACTGGAGCCATGCGATATGGTGCTCTAGAGATTTGTGCGATACCTGGTATAAGATCAATACCAAAATCCACTTCCCTTCGTGGCGGTAATTCTGGAATGTCCTGAAATATTTCTGAAAATGCGTTAATGACTAGAATTTGTTATGTTCCTTCTTCCTGCAGGTCCGCTTCTGAAAGAGCTGATATGCTAACTGGTGCTTCTCTCCTTCGCATCCGAAAGAACTGTAGCAGTGGTCGTCCATTAACGTTTAAAGTTACCATCTTCTTGAAGCCATCTATTTTGGCCCGATATAAGGACAACCAATCCATTCCTAGGATAATATTGTATTCCCTCATCGGCATAACTATAAGATCAGCTGGCAACTCTATATTCTCAAGCATAATCGGACATGATTTACATATCTGACCTAAGTTTATTGATTTACCAAGAGGGGTCGCAACTACTAACTTCTTGTCTAATGAAACAGGAGATAAGCTCAACGAGCATATGAAGCAATATGAGATAAATGAATGTGACTCTCCAGAATCAAATAATACTCTAGCTAGATATGCGAATATAACAGTGGTACCTTCGACTACATCCCCGGTAGCTTCAAGGTCTAGTAATGCGGCTGAGTTTGTCGATGGTGTTAGATCCTCACATAGAAGTGTTGGGTCATCGAATTCATGCATCGTGTCATCATATGGTTGTGCTGAGTCATCATATCCCTGTGTTGGGTCATCATATTGTTGTGAAGAGTCATCGTACGACTTAGTCGTGTCGTCACTAGGTTGCACTAAGGCATAAATATGACCTTGAGCCTAAGGACGAGGTGCTTGACCTCCTTGTCTTTGTTGTTGAAATTGCGAAGATCCATGCTACTGTTGTGGCTGATGGGGTGGCCTTTGATATGCCGATGGTGGCCCTTGTTGAGGTGGTCTCAGATGTAGTTGAGGAGGTCTTTGCCAGTATAGATGAGGCGGTCTCGGATCCGGCTGAGACGTTAAAAATTTTTATGGGGGTCGCTGATATGAAGGCGATGTGTATAATGTTGCAGTGGCCTGAAAGATGATTGTGGCGGTCCCTTTTTTTGTGGGTACTGAAGTCGTTGTGGTCGGGGCAATTACGAGAGGTGTGACCTCGAGTCCGTAGTTAAAACAAACTCTTGTAAATCGTGGTGAAGGTTGTATTGGGGCTAATCTGGCCATCGATGTCGATATCATCCTCTGCCTTTTGGCTTCATCTTGCTGGACTGGTGGTGTGTGCGGAAGATTCTGGTACTACTCTTTGCATCCCTCTTCTAATCACGGTTCCTCCAAAATTTATTAATATCTTTTTCTACCACCAAGGTATGCTCCAGAGCTTCTGCATAGTTTTTAATCCTAAAAGGGGCTAATTTACTTCGAATAGATGTTTTTAAACCACTCTTGAACTTCTGTGCTTTACGAGTTTCGTCTGCAGACACTAAAAAAATCGCAAATCGGGAGAGCTCCGTGAACTTGGCATCATACTGACGCACTGTCATATTCCCTTGATCCAAACTCACGAATTCTTTAATCTTCTAATTTTGTATGTAAAGATGATAGTATTTTTCATCGAATTCCTTACAGAATGAGGTCCAGGTCAATACTTCAACTCCCGGATTCGCTCTGATGACTAAATCCTACCAGTGGTATGCCTCTCCCTCTAACATGTAAATGGCTAGCTCCGCTTTCTGGTATTCGTCGCACTTTTATAGTCATAAAGATCTTTTCAATTTCTTTCTTCCATCCTTCTGCCTCGCTTAAATCAGACCCGCCCTTGAATACAGCGGCCTCTGCCTTTTGAATCTTTCTAATAAGGCTCCAATCCTTTAATTAGCAACATGCGCTGCTAGGTTCGAACTTTACGCTTGGTTTTGCCTAACCTGATGTCCTACAAGGGTCGTAAGTTCTCCTATAGCCTTGAGGATTCCACCAATAAGTGGTTCATTTTTAGTAACGCTGGGAGTAGTTGTTCCTAATGAGGCTTTGTCATTCAAGTTGAATTCTGCCATGACCTATGATTATTTAAACAAATAAGCTTTAGTATACTAACATCTAAGCGAGACACGACACGTTAAGTTTTTTTTTTTTTTTTCTAGGATATCATTATGGGAATTCATCTTAATTTAATGTTTTTATGTTAAAATCTACTCTAGATCCTTAGTTTGATCTTAAACCTAGGCTTTGATACCAACTTGTCACGTCCCGACATTCGGGGTACTCAAATCCCAAGTTCGTGAGTTTTAATATATTGATATTTATTATAATCCACATGATTCCATCAAATTTAATTGATATTCAAAGTCATCTAAAAGGAAAATACTGCTGAAATAATATAATGTCTACTAAATTCAACTCTCTTGACATTTTTTTTTCTACATCGAATTTAGAATTTAAATTTAAAAAAATAAATAAAAGCTGAGTTGAAATTTAAACTAAATTTATTTTCCTAGAAAAATAAAAGCTAATAGTAGAGGCCCGCCTGATCGTAATATTCTAACTCTGCACCTGTGCATTTTTTTTATAGTAGAGTGAGCATAACAGCCCAGCAGGGTCATTTTTTATTCAAAATTTAAAATGTTTAGATTGTATCAAATTTTTATAAACAAGAGAGAAAAATAGAATATGAATAATAAGAGAACATGAATTTAAGTAATAGAATTGTAAAAATGTTATGCATGTGATATTTTCCATGAATTCTCATAAACAACATATGTCATCTCTTACAACACCGTACCCAAGTAGATAGTCATGTTGCATTAATGCCCACGCACCGGTACCTCATGGTGAGGGACCCATTTATACGTTAGATGGTTAGACTACTGCTCCAGTTGTACGTCTGATATATATCCGTGCACACAATTATACTCATACGCCATACACAAAGGAGACTCTAAAGGATCCAGTGGGTTCTAGAGTAATTCACCCAAGGGACATAATCGCCCTACTTGCTGGCTTTAGGGACTTCCACTCAAGGGACACGATCGTCCTACTTGCTTACGTTACATCGAACATATTAATATCGATGCTCAATTAATGCTAGACATGCATATAAGATGAATCATTGTTTCACAATTGAAAATTAGCATAAATATATCATGAATTTATTCTCATTCTTTTACTACTCTTAAAAATTATTATAAAAATCAATAATTATTGAATTCTCAAAATATTAACGATATTAATTTTTATTTCTAATTAAAAACTATAGACAATTCCGTTGAAACTTAATAATTAAAATACTTAAATAAATTATTTTTAATTTACTATTATTAAATTTAGGAATTACTGAGATTTGATAATGTAAAAGAAATTTTATTTTAAATTCTAACTTTAATTAAATTAATTTTTTTCCTCAAATAATATTAAATATAATAAATCATATTAGCATAAAACAAATTATTTTTATTTTTATTCACTAAATTCTAAAATTGAAAATTTATTTTAATTATAACATAAACTTAACAAATAATTTTTTATTATTTTGTTATTAAATTAAAATTTAATAAATTTATATAAATCAAGTATTTTTAATTTATATAAATCAAGTATTTTTACAATTAAAGAATTAATTTATATTTAAATTTAACTTGGGATGAAATTGATTTAAATCAATCAAATTATAATCTAATTTATTAAAAAAATTCCAAAGTTGATGAATTTGATTATTTTAATAACAAAATTTATTAAAAATTTTAATTTTTAAAAGTTTAGAATTAAAATTAAATTTAAAAAAAAATAAAATTAAATCAAATTATACTTTCAACAATTTATTAATTAAGTTTATTATATTCTAAGCTAATTAAGATTCATTTTTTAAATATAATTGGAATATTAAATTAAAATTTTACTATGAATCAAACCGATTTAATTCAACCATTGCTTCAATGTATATTTTAAAATTTTAACAATTAAGCTAAATAATTAAATAAAAATATCAATCACATAAATAATTAATTTAAATAATATTACTATTAAAATTTTGGAATAAAATAACATAACAATTAACTGAAAATTTTAAACTTCAAGTTAAGATCACTTACTTGATTTGAAGTGCTGGACCAAACCTTATTCAGAATAAACTTGACGTATACACTCAATGTGCACAATGTATAAAATCGAGTCTTGACTGACTCACGCCTATGCACCATGCACACATTAACTATTATTTTATGATTCTAAGGGTGGGCCCACACTCAAACTCTACTGGACCCACACTCATGTCGTAAGTTCATGGCTAAACCCCTACTTATAGGGCTTATGTCATAACTGTTCATGCATGTGCTTCATATGTGAAGCAAAATATGTGTCTTGGTATTTCATGCACGAAAAATGAATTTTTAAAACTCCTATATTAATTACTAATTTCATTACTATATTTAATACTAAAACTAAAAAGTTCCAACATACATAAACATATCTCATGCTAATACATCTACTTCTATCTAAAATAATGTGCACATAAGCAAGATATGGAGTTAGAATACCGTTCATTAGATGTGTGCTAAGATGTTTCAGATATTGAATGGTTTAGATTTCTAAATGGGCACTCCACATGGCAGATTCCATTTCAACAGTCCAAACGATACAGTTCGTCACTGGATGGTTTTGATTGGTTAGACCACTATTGGGAAATAGGTCAGGGATTGAACTCTTCGGACGATTTAGATTGATGTGAGGATACATTGACTAAAAGATAAATGTGAGTACCATGAGATTTGAATGGTCCAGATAGGTAGAGTGTTTGGAATGCTAGACCTCTCACGTTTCACACATTTTTTTCTTTCATTTTTTTTACTGCATTTATATCCATTTATTTCTTATCTCTTTCGCATGTGTGTCAAATGTGTGTAGCATGTGAAGGGTGCATGGTGTGTGTGGTTTGATTTGTACGTGCATGTATGCATAGTTTGGTTGCATTTTATCTAGGTCATTACAAATCAACACATGGGAACAACTTTTCCAAGTATTCATTGATCGTTTTGCATACAATCCTAATGTAGTGCCCAAAAGAACAAATCTTGCCGCGTTAAGGTAGGGGAATGATGAATCATTGTCAACTTACGTTGGACGGTGGCGAGTCATGGCTTTTAGAAAGAAGACACACATCGATAATGAGGAGTAAATCTCTATGATCGTTCACTCGATAAATTCGAGTATTTCTGGATATCTTGTCTCGTATCTGAATGCTAACTTTACCCAACTTATTCGCGCCAATGAACAATTTGAAGCTGGAATAAGGGTTGGGACGATCCCTCCTTGGTGGCCTCATAAGGCCTTCCTGGTACAGTTGATAGTGGAAGGAAGGCCTATCGCATACGAGAATGGTAACGAAATTAGTGTTCTTGACCCCATCTAATGGAAGAAAATAATCTTGTCGCCTCTACCCAAGGCACACCATTCACCCCTCAACAAGGACAATTACAACAACGACAACGGCAACCAAGATATAATGCACAATACCCCAATCATGGTTAGTAAATAGGGATGGTTCGAGAGCCCAGGCAGTTCAAACCAATAGATGGATCTTAGAACAAAAAGCTAACCATACTAGAATGGTAACAAAAGTGTTCCTGACCCCATTTAATGGAAGAAAATAATCTTATCGCCTCTACCCAAGGCACACCATTCACCCCTTAATAAGGACAATTGCAACAACGACAACGACAACCAAGATAGATTGCACAATACCCCAATCATGGTTAGTAAATAGGGGTAGTTCGGGAGCCCTGGCAGTTCAAACCAATAGACGGATCTTAGAACGAAATGTTAACCGCACTAGAATGGTAACGAAAGTGTTCCTGATCCCATCCAATGGAAGAAAATAATCTTGTCGCCTCTACCCAAGGCACACCATTCACCCCTTAACAAGGACAATTGCAACAATGACAACGACAACCAAGATAGAATGTACAATACCCCAATCATGGTTGGTAAATAGGGATGGTTCAGGAGCCCAGGTAGTTCAAACCAATAGACGGATCGTAGAATGAAATGCTAACCGCACTAGTCCCGGGGCAACTTCTTACTCCACTACCATCGAGGCCTCTACCAAACCCTTTGCCACCACCCTATAATGAAAACAGATATTGTGCATATCATCAAGTCAGATGCCACGCAACAAATCAAGAAGGAGATGTTTCAATGGACTGAGGAGGCAAAATGAAGCTTTACAGAGATCAAGAAGAGATTATCTACCATCCCGATCTAAGTACACCCTAGTTTTATCAAGTTATACAAGGTAGAATGTGATGCTTCTTATGTTAGTATTGGAGATGTGTTGTCTGAAGAAGGCAAACGTATAGTATTCTACAATGAGAAGTTAAG
>JAJHSJ010000002.1:87425012-87565368 GCA_021015155.1 Magnolia officinalis | reverse complement strand
GCATGTTAGCAAAATCTTCCTCGAAACCTAACACATCCTCGTCCCTAGCCTCCCCATTAAACACACTAACCGAGCACGTGTCTACCAAGTCTACCCATCTTTCTTAAGCCTAGTTCGAGTCTCTAGTTGCCCCCACTGAAACACCTAGTGACAGACGCCTGTCCACAACCTTGGGCCTGATGCCCTCATGCTAACATATGTTCAACATAGACACTCATCTCCCGGAAACCAAGCCTCGACCACCTTATCCATAACATTAGCCCAATTCTCACCACTCCTTGCAGCCTTCCAGACATGCATCTCCAGTCCTCCCATTCATGAGCCCATTGCTACAAAGGCATTGGGAAACCAATGTTCAAGATAAACCCCCCAAACCTGCCCCTATAACCCCTTTAAGCCATGGACAGACTAATCCGCCCATCTCTCAATGGTTGCCACCACGTCCTTCAACAACACCCCAACAAAGATGATCTTTATCCAGATTCACAGAGGGGATCAACAATATCCAGATATCCCACTCGTTCAATAGCCAAAGGAATCTCTCCTCAATATCACAACAAGATAGGAGCCACTCGCCTAGTTCTTCCATAAAGCTTCCTTACACTCAACTACTAAACTCCATTGAGGAGAGTACCAGGCATGATTCAACACCCCCATATTAATATTCACCATCTCTTCCTCCTTTGTCAAATATCTCCAAACCCACCTTTCTTCCGATTTGGATGCTTATACCCCCGCGGACCCATGCCTTCTTCCGCCATCTTCTCCTAAGTGAATCACTACCACTAAATCCCAAGAGGAGTGGGAACCATTTGTACCTTCAATAGACATAGATACCAGTGGGTCCACAACCTTACCGTCACCCTCTTTCCAACTTTGAACCTCATTCCTCCTAGCACCCTTGTTCAACATTTCTGGGCCATTCCGTGAATGCTTCACAAAGAGCTCGTGGTTCTTGAATCTCCTACCATCTAGAGTTGCAACCTCCTTGGACACCTCCAGCTTCTCTGAAGATTTTCTTTAAGTCCTCACTCCAACTCTCTAGAAAGTTGGTCACAAATATCGTCGGCAATTCATTCAGTACTTCACTCCCGAATACGCTGCTTTGAACGTCCCTCATTTTTCCAGCTAACAACCATCCGCCCATCTTTCTCGTCATCTTTCGGTTCCCTGTCACGGTCTCACCTATATTAGGGATTAGCTTCCTTTTCCCTCTTAGATCCACCTTCTTTCCCTCTACTCTTGCTCTGAAGATCACCTCTTCTAGAATGCTCTCTTCCCCCATGCTTCTTCCTCCACTAGTTCTTGCATATCGTCCGCCTTCCTCCGCTTTTGATTCTACTCCTTTCATCAATTCTAATCTTGCTTTTGTTTCCTCTTTGATTACCAAAGCATCATCCGCTAAAATCCATTCAGGTGATCAGGAGTTTTCCCTAGACGCATCAAAAAATTCTCGATGACCAAAATTAAACAGTGAAAACAAATAGAAAACTCTATGGTTGAGTTGGATATGGCCGCCAGTCTTTGCAATCTTCTTGAAAGGACATCTACATTTAAATATTTTATAAAAAAGAAAAAAAGAAAAGAAAAAAGGATTACAAATAAGTTAACTTTTGTTACTTTCAACATTCTTAGACTTCTTCCTCTTCTAATTTTCTATGACTTGTAATCTTTGTGAAAGTTGATATTATAATGCCTTAAGACTCTTCTTGATTTTAGGCATCTAAGCAGTTGAGAGTCTATTAATCATTTTCTAAAGTGAGGACCAAGGTGTTCCGTATCTGTTACGATACGCCCGTAAAGGCCGATACGTATAGGCAACGGCCATGACCGTTACGTGATACGGGGGTGAAACAGGGCAGTTAGTTTTTTGAGACCGTATCAGCCGTTACGGTGGCCGTAAAGTCCGTTATAGGGCATAACAACCGTTACGAGAGTAACGGTTGAAAAACGATCATTTTTTTCTATTTAAATTTATTTTTCTCCTCTTTTTCACTTTTTCTCATTCCAAAAACTCTCTTATATCATTTTACAACAGATTTCGACCACTATAGCTTATAATATTAAACTGTAGATTGAAGTAATTTAAACGAATAGAATCTCTGAGGGCCTTTTTTTCAAAAAAATGAAAAAGCAGTATTTATGCCTTTTTCTGATTTCTAGTTCTAATGCTTGATTGTGATGTGTAAACATTAGAGACATGATCATATTGAACAATTCACTAGACAGCCCGATACAACACTCTCACCAAAGAGTGGACCGTTACAATACCATAAATATGTTCAAAACAAAAAATCAATACATATTTGAAATATTTACATTATTCTTAATTTTCTAGATATTTTTTTCAGAATTTTTCGGGGAAAGAAAATTTTCAAACGTTACGGGGGTTGTAACGGCCATTACGCCCCCGTATTGGCCATTATGGCCGACACCCGTATCGGAAATGGTGGTGACCGTTATGGCCACCGTTATTGATACGGAATACCTTGGTGAGGACTAGTATTAAGAAAGTAGCAGCGGAATCAATTGCAAGTTTGCAACTAGAGATGAAGAAACAAAGAGATGAAATTAGTCAATGATTAAAATTTAAGAAGTTACTAGTAGTCCTGATTAAGACATTAATATGTAACAAAAGAACTGTATCAGAATACAGGTAGTGCTCCGTTTAATTTTCAACATCAAAATGATAAGCATCAACTTCATCAGTTTTAATTTTGCAAGGACTGCAACTTGCACAACATTTCATTATTGTCAGGTAGAATTTTTCTTCTATTTTTTTTCCTTCTTTTTTTTTTGGAAGGATTTTCAAGTAGAACACTGGTCATGAATTTGTCAGGAAAATATGTTCCCATTAAGCAACTCTGAAGTATTTCTCAACATGCAGAGAACAAAGTATGGAAATAAAAATAGTAGAAATTTAACCACCAATCAGAAACAAGTTTTGATGCATCTCAGCAATAACTTGCACTACCTGCATATGAGGGTCCAGATCAGGACCACGTCTAGGCCTGATTATTCTGTCTGATGTCTTATTTTGATATGTTTGTTTGATGGCAGTCGTCCTGTTTCATAAATCAATATACATAGGTAATGAAGAAATATCCAAGTTCAGAAGCTGACATAACTAAAAGCAAAATAAATAAATAAAACAAAATAAAAATAAAAATAAAAATAATTTACAATAACAATGGGCATGTATCACATAATAAGAAAGTCATTTACGGACATAGTTCAAGTACCTTTTCATTACAATACAACGACCAAAACCACGATCAAGAGATGATTTGTTCATGACTATTGCATCCTCAATATCATAGCCACTATAGCTCATAACTGCAACGGTTGCATTCTGCCCTGCTCCGAGCTTATCGTAACCAACCTGAAAGAACCGAGTGATTAATTCATGTTCAATGAGCCTTTAAAGCACCACACAAAAAGTGAGAATACTAACCAGCTCGATAGTTCTTGTTGTCAGCAAGGGCCTTTGAGGATACACTAACAGGTAAAGTAAAGTGTCCATCCGACATAGCTATGAAAATAAAAACATTAGGAATTCAGAAGTCACATGTCAAAATGTAATTTCATTTGAATGATATCTAATGTCTGATATCTGAAGTTTTGACCAAATAAAGTGGAAGGAAAAAATATAGTACTCACGATAAATAACACAGACACCATTTTTACATTTCATAGAAACATCCTTCAAAATAATTTCATCAAAATTCTTTTAGAAGAAAAAGTACTTTAGGAAAGCAAAATCGCATACGCAACATATATGCTAAAATGAAATACGAAAGAGCAGTACACCAAGAGCTAAACACAACTAGGCCATGGATACATGTAAATATCCAACTCCCAAATAATAGCATATGAAAGCAGTGATGGACAAATTAAGAAGAGTTAAAGCAGTGATGGACAAATTATTTGCATTCAGCATACAACTAAAATAAGATGCGCACATCAACAATGGAGATAGTTCCATTCATATATAATATAAATAACAACATATGACAAACGTTTAGAATGCTTATCAGTGCCATACTAAGCAAGTTTGGTTTAGAATGCTTATCAGTGTCATACTAAGCAAGTTTCTTAACCCATTGCTAATTCGCTAGACTTGTAGGAGGGTATTCTTAAATCATTGAACAAAAATTATTTGCATATCATGACCCAGTCCAGAGCCAACCCCAGATAGAAGGGACAAGGTTATGACAATGATGATCAAGATCAAGTCCAGAAGCAATAAGTACACCAGGCCAATGTTAGCATGAATAGAACAATGAAATTTCTTGCTTATTGATAAATAAGTTTTTTTTTTTTTTTAAAGAACACATAAAATTGACAATTTCCTAGACAACATATCCTCCCAATCACATCAACCACAAAAGAATGCCCAACTACATACACCTGGGAAACAATTAAACCTATTGAAACCAAGAAGAAAGCAAACAATTGCAGGTATAAGAGTACATTAAATTAATTAACAGTTCATTCTTCAGTGTGTTTCAATTGCTAAAAATTAAGCTAATTTTTTTTTAGAGGTAACAGTAATATTTTATCAGAAAGCTCACAAAAGTGAGGAAAGAATACAACCCAACAACCAAAATCAGATATTCACAAAAAGATTATGCCGAAGTGGCCTTTACATAAACAGCCCAACTAGAGACGACCTTTTATCTTCTTAATGACTTCATCCACACCCTCACACTCATTCCTAAAACACCTTCCAATCCTAGCTCACCAAACAACCCAAGGAACCGCCATTATGATCAATCTCCACAAGGCTTTGCCAGATTCGCCAACTTCTCCATGCCACACCCACAACAAACCCCACACGGTCTTTGGCATCACCCAGTCAGTTTGAAGCAAACATAAGAAATGATCCCAAACTCTACCCACAAAAGGGCAATGAATGAAGATATGGTCAATCATCTCCACGTTCTCCATACACAATAGGCAAATATTGGGGAGAATTAAGGATCTTCTCTGAAGATTAAAAAAAATAATAATAAAAATTAAAATTAAAAAAATCTATTTTAAATTTTTTATGAGCACATTCTTGTATGCAATTTTCAATTTATCATTGCAAATATAGATAATATCTCAATATTAACGTTATAGCAACATGCGCGATATCAAAACCACAATCTTTCATTTCCTTCCGGTTGTTGATGATTTCTTCGCAAAATATTGTGAGTTGTCGATATTCTTCAATATCGATGGAAGGTTAGATGGATGATTGGACGGTTAGATGTGATGGTTAGATTGTTTCTTATGACGACACATGCTTTTAAGCCCCCATTAAATGAAAACTTATTCTATATACATCTTTTCGTAAATTTTTTATTCCTAAATATGCATATATGTGTATTTTAGCATATCCTAAAGTTTCACTGAAAATTCTACCATTTTCCCCATGTTTTCCCACATTTTCAGTTATCAGCGATATTATCGTCGATATCGATATTGTTTCCGTATCCCCGGCCAGCGAAACTTGTAGCGATACTTATACTTTGAACATTGGGTGGTACAAAACTTTTGGATATATTTGTGTTTTCCCTTCATCCAGGTTAGTGTGACCCAATTAATAGGTTGGATGGCAAATAAACATTACGGTGGGCCCTAGGAAGTTTTTAAAGGTGAGCATTCAATCACCATTGTTTCCTATGGTGTAGTCCACCTAAGATTTGGATCTTACTCATTTATGGGCTCAAAATGGATGGACAAAGTGGATAAAATACATACATCACGGTGGGGTCCAAAGAGCACCCAGCACATGGACCTTTTATTTAAAAAAAAAAAAAAATGGACCAAACTAAGACACATAGCCCATTTGGAATTAAAGAGAGAGGGCTTTGTTGCATATTTCGAATGAAGAGAGAGAGAGAGAGAGAGAGAGAGAGAGAGAGAGAGGAGACATACATGGCTCTCCGAGTTCGAAACCCTAGCGCATGCACACACACACACACACACAGACGTTAATGGCAATGGAGAAGAGGAGAAGAAAGAGAGAAAGGAGACAGAAGAATTAGGTACACCTTTAGGCTCTCTTTTCTTTTGTCTTTTCTTTTTTCTTGAATAAAGATAAAAGAAGAAAATGACACCCTTTTTTTTTTTTAAATGTTATGAGGTAACGGACATTATACCCTATAATGGTCGTTACGGGGGTCGTAACGGCCGTTACGCATATCTTTTTCTGCCCCACGTTGATTCAAACCCGCATCGCATAACGGCCTGGGCTGTCATTATGTATCAGCTGTTACATAACTCATTTGGAATACCTTGCCAGTTGGTTGAACCAAAGGTGAATCGCCAATGGAGCCACCTCACCAACAGTAAGTGGAAACTCTTTATCATCTGTAGTGGTTGAATTAGCAATGCGGCCTTAAGGTGGTTTACCATAAATCAGCCAACAATAATCAACTTTATAGCCATATCGACCACAATGAGTACACAAACAGTCTGCTCCACAACCATGATCAACGTCACGACTACAATCATAGCCTGCATCCCGGCCTCCCCATCTAGCATAACTTTGCCTCTTCCGCTACCAACATTATCAAGATTTCTAAATCCGATCACAAGAGCAAATTTCTCAACCACCGTTGCTCCCATAGCTGCACGAAGCCTCTCCATCTTGTAAAAGCAGAGAATGCACACCATTTAGAGAAGGTTAGAGTATGGGAACCAAGAATGCACCGGTTCAACTTGAGAATTAAGGCCCACTAACAATTCCAATATCCTTTTCTTCTCAATATTTCTTTTATATGCCTTGGCATCTGTGGTACAAGCAAACTGGAGATCATTCAGGAAAGATAATTCCTACAACAAATCATGTGTCTTAGCATAATTGTTAGAAACTAAATGCTTCCCAATCTCCTGGTAAATATTGTAAATCTGAGCCACATTATTTTGATAGGCATACAATTCATGAGCAGTCAACCAAATCTCACGTGCAATAGATAACAAAAAGCTATTCACTGACTTCTGGTTCCATAGAATTCAAAAGCCAGGACATGACCAGAAAGTTATTTGATTTCTAGCCTCCATAAGGAGGATTTTTGACATGGTAGGTTCTGGTATATTACCATCTATATATCCCAACTTCTGTTTTCCTCAAATAAATATGTAACGACCCGTAAATTTCCGTACTTTGGCTCGAGTACCATCTCGACCAGAAATCAATTAGGATTAAATCCTTTAGAAATTTAACAAAGTTAACTAAGTGCAAAACTCGATTAGCCATGAAATCCATTGGGATCACTTTAAATACGATCTGCAAGACCCAAAACTTGCAAAATCAGTGACTCTAGGTTACCCTAAAGTTTAGAACCAAACTCATTACCCGGCTGCTCCCGGGAATGAAATGAAGTTTCGTATTAGGTCTAGACCGTGCATCGGAAGTCCGATTAACACGAACTTAAGGATCTAGGACCGCCTCACTGGGCTTGACAATCATCTCGAAAATCAGGTCCAGCCGATGTCCCACGGCCATTCGTTTGGATCCGGAGCGAGGGAGTGTGAAAAAACACTATTTCCTTTACAAAATAAATATCTGAAATAGTGATCTGGCACCATTCGCTTGCGCATCAGTATTAAGCAACCAGACCGTCAGAATCAGACCAAATTATACCCTCGGATCAGAAAAATTTCAGGAACATTTACATGTACTTGGAATTTCGGATCGTGACCCACTGACCGTTGAACTGAAAGTGGTCCGCCATTTACGATCTGGGATTCCGACTGGAATGAAACTCAGGGGATCATGGATCCGGTGATGGTGAGCTTAAGTCCGATCGCATGCGAAAAGGGGCCGCCAGAAACGTCCTTTTGAGACGGAACTGACTCGTTTTGGACATAACCCAAGTATACCTTGACCCAAGGTCTATTTCGGTTATGTTCTAACCTATATAAGGACCTTAAACCCTCTCTCATTCAGCCCATACGAATTTGAAGAAACCTTAAGGGAGAGAAGAGAGAAAGTGAGAGAGAAGTGGGAGATCTTCCCTGCCCTTTTTCCCTGCCGCTCTACAAGCAGCACACCACTCTATTCTAGGCGATTTCCCGGCGTTTTCGACATCAATTTTAGGTGAGAAAACCCTAACCCTAAACTGATCTAAGGTTGGGAACATCTCAAGAGATGAAATAGCTAACCGAATCCCTTCTCTAGGTTGCCTAGTCGCTGTACACGGAGGCTAGAAGAATCTAGCGAGTTTCTTACGCTCCAAAGGCGTAAAGGTGAGGACTTTAGGTGTATAGGTTATGGTTTTCAAGGCTTTCAATGTCAGCGAATGATTTATTCATGACAAGGATGCCATTACACATGTAGAAAGTATCGTCTATTTCGTTATACGGGATTACATGAACTATATAGGATTTGCCCTAATCTATGCATAAGTTGAAATGTTTGAAATGTTTGGAATTTGAAATTGTGCTTAACATGTTTAATTGTCGTAAATATATGCTTAGTATATGTGTAACAACTCCTTAGCGAAAAGACTTGCCCTAAATCACTCCACGGCAAAATCCATGAATATATGGTAAAGTGTGTAGCCTAAGTGTTTGTGAAATGTTCCAATGTACATGGAACTTGTGTCCATGCATGCCATGATCATCCATCATGGGTACATGTACACGGTAGGCGAGGCAGCCCTCTAGTGGAAGGATTTGGTCTAACACATGTATGATGTGTCATACATCATGTAATATGATGTATGTAATCTATTGTTTGTAAAGATGGTTGAATGTGCTAGTGAGCATCTAGCACACTTGTATGTGGATCGAGATACAAATCTCGATCACTTTAATGGTGTGAATAATTTCCTACATGTATGCTTCCTCGTAAATTCGGTTTAATATGCATTGAGTTGTTATGAAATCATGTTTGTATGGTAATATGCTTGACTTTATATTTCTGTTTCATAACATGCTTAGGTGCTTGAAACTCTTATATTATGGAATCCATTATAGTGTGATGTCTTATAAGATTACATGATTCAATTGCTTGGGATTGGGGCTATGAGTTAGTCCAGGCAGTCGGTAATGGAAGGGAATTCGTGGTTGAGATTGTTTCACCACGTAGGATGTGTTAGGCGAACCCGAGTCGTGCATCGGTTGGCGGCAGTGGTTAGGCCACGCGAAGCGCTTGCGCTTCATGTCGTTTGATTGATCGTGCGCTCGAGCTAGCCGAGCTCGTCAAGTAACCCGATCTGTCTTATGTATGTTCACCATATTTGGTCGCCTCTATTTGAACCTAGGGTACCGAACTTACCAATGAAATCCCGTTAACCATGGTACCTCGATCCGCTAAGACGCATGAGCCGGGCATGGTGGTATGGGACACCGTGGTCGAGCTGTCGGCTTACGCTGGGGCAGCGTGCCTCCCGTGGTGACCATTGCGCAACCAAACTCGTGAGCCGATTATGGTGGTATGGGACACTATATTCGAGCTGTCGGCCTACATTGATAAGGTGATGGGGGAGTGGAGCAACGAATGCGAGCAACAGCCCTAGCAGCCCTTTGTAGTGACCGCGAGCATACTCTAGATCTACGGTGAGGCGATGAGTTTTGCCGTAGTAGACAGTATGAACTAGGCCTGTATCAGTATAGTGATGAATCGTTAAAAGGGTGATGGGGGAGTGGTGGCAACGATTTCTTGTAACAGCCTTAGCAGCCTTTGCAGGGACCTAGAACCACACTATCGTATGAGATTATCTAGGATTGACGACCCTAGAATGGATCATGTTTGGGAATGATACAAGGGAGGTACCTTAGTTTCCCAATCCTGCTATTTGAAATGGACTAATAATAACTCGGAATCATGCTCATCATAGCATTGCATGTGCCAAGTAGATGTGGGGCACTGACGGATGAATGCATGCGCGAGCGTGAGATGGTGTCGCTGAGGGTGGTTTGGCAAGGGCATACATCATGTCATTTCATACTTGCATTAATAAGAGTACTTAGGATTTGTTGATTGCACTGCTTTATCATTACTGCTTGACTGAATTAATAACATGTTAACCTATGCTTTAATGTTCCACTGAATTAGCTACTCACTCCCACGTTACGGGACGGTGTTGTATACACACCAACCAGACTCTGTCGCAGGTTTAGAGGACGCGTCGGTTCAGGAAGCTGAGCCAGATTTTGACGAGGACCAGGACGAGTTCTCGTTTATGCAGTACTCAGACGGCTTCGCCTAGGTTGATTGGATCGCGGGGATTGCAGGGCTACTTTTCTAGTTGTATTTTGACATTTTGATTCAGAAACAATACATGTATATGGTTACTCAGTTAGTGTTCATACTCTGGAGATCGAGATGGTTTTGTTTCTTTTCATACCTGATAAATACAATTTCAGTCTTCCGCTTGCATTTATACAATTGAACTGGAGTATGAATTACTGTTTTGGATTAATCTCATTCATGTTTATTGCACTAACACGGTCAACATTCAATCATATTCATTTATGTTGCATAAGTGATGTTTTGGAACTCGGGAGTTGAGTTATGCTCGACCCCCGATTTTCAGGGCGTTACAAAAAATCTCAACTATTTTCGACCACTAAAAATAATCGGTGAACTTAAGCTTATGGATTGTAATCTACAACCTAGGGTTCTCATAATGAACAATCAACTGTTCTATCTTAGAGTGGATGGTACCTGCAGTCTCAGACAGAGACGAATAAGCCATATTTAAACCCCAAACAATTTCAATAAAAACAATTCTCAATATTCCACCAATCGATGTCCAACTCGAAATTCCACAATCAATATCCAACTAATGCTATAATCAAATATAGCATGCAATAATCTCAAAATGAATACTCAAATCGACAAACCACCAAGAAAATTTAAAAAAAAAAGGAGGGGTGTTCTTACAATTGAATTACTAAAAGAAAAACAAATCTGGAAAATCTAGGGTTACTATGAGGAGAATGTTGTAAATCTTGAAGAAAGACGCCCAAAAAACTATACAAACGATAATGACCAGCAAACACTTATTGTTGCAATCCAGTTTCAGTAAATCTAAACAAAAATCAACCCAAAAAATCTGAAGAGAATGAATGTCCAGCAAATTAAAATCACTCGACCCTGTTTTTTATGAAACACAACTGCATTGAATGTCCAAAGTCTTGCTCGATCATATTTCCAGCAAAGCCTTCAGCAGAATCTCCAAACATCACAGCAGCAGGACCACCCCTCACAAACCACAAACAATCAGTGATTAAAAGGTCACAGCTCTCAAACCGAGAGAAATTATATGAAAAGAAAAAGAAGAGGAGAAGGGGAAAGAGATCAAGAAATAAGAAAGAGATTGGAGACCCAAGGGACCTTCTTGCTCTGATATCATGTCAGGGGAAAGAAGCCTCTGGGAAGAAAAGAAACTTAGATAGGGCTAGACGTCCAGCCCTCTCTCTTTATATATTAAGTGGCAAATTACATAAACTACACAAGTAAAGGGTAAAAAAGGAACAATAATAAAAAGAGACCAAATAAAAAGGAAATGAGGAGGCCACAGCCCAAGAAAAGCCTATGGCTAATGGCCCAGAGGGGCAAGACACAATCATGTCAACAATATAAATTATTATCACCATGCCTCGGACCCAGACAAGGCCAAATGGGAACCTGGTGCAATTATTAATTGGCCTTAACATTGCAACCCAACCCCACCCAACGAACCCAAAATTCCTAGTCCAAGCTCAACCCATGATTAGCCAAGCCTGAAGACCCGACGAAGAGGCCTGACCCATTAACACCCTTAAATGGTAAGGTTGGAGTTTCAACCTAGCTTATGTTTACATTAGATGATGCATGCCAAAAGGAAAAATAAAATTATATATATATATATATATATATATATATATATATATATATATATATATATATATATATAACAAATTAGAATACAAACTACACAATTAAGAGAAACGAAAGAAAAAACACCTAAGCAAACTATTGTGATGCAAGGAAATCGAAAGGTACCTCAGAGGAAATTCCAAGAGCAAATATGTCCAGACTACCCAAATAACAATAACATACAAACAAGCACAACATAATTCCTAACATTTTGAAGAAGAATGATCAAAAGTCCCATTAAAAAGGAAACAAGTCAACAGGGTTAAGTGCAAGCGTGTGGCGTGAGTGTGTGGGGGTGTGTGTGCGTGTGCAAAAAAAAAAAAAAGTAGCAAGCGGAGCAAGTTTTCGAATATGGAGATGGAGAACATTCGGTCCAAAGATACATTTGTTGCATTAGTAGATTAGATAAGAAGAAATTAAGGTGAACATGGAGATCGTTGATGAAACAAAAAAGATGTATTTTCTATATAGTTGATGCTGGTAAGATGAGAAGATATTAAGGTGCTCAAAGTTGATAAAATCCACATATTCTAGATCATCCCAGTCAACTGAATATGTTAAATTTTGGATTTGGTAAAGCTGTATCCTTCAAACCAGCGTCTTAAATTACATCCACCCAACTCCATAAAACATGCATAAAGGTACAGAAGAACAGCTGAAACTGGAGAATATAACAGAATCTTAAGCAACATGAGAAATATGCTAGTTCAGTGAAGGTGACAACATGTTAACTTAAATCTCCTCTAAAATAAGAATATTGAAGACCACAAACAATCGAAAATATCACTTGCCTGGTTATAAGCAATATTGCCCATAGCTTGTTTTCCCATTGCACACTATAAAATGAAACAAGTGCCTTAACATCATCAGAATGCAAAGTTCCTACAAAAGGAAAGCATGATATCCAAGATATCCAAAAGGAAGAAGGGACAACCTGATATGTATTTCGAGGTGACTGGTTGTGGTGAGGAAAAGGAATTAGTCCCGCACAAACCCCTAAGATAGTGAAAGGCTCGATTTCTATATGCGTTGTTTTAGGTTCAGCTTCACCCTCGTACAAAGCAATCTAATAAACAGATACTGACATAACTAACTAAGACATGCAACAGTTAATACATGAGAAACATATAAGGAATTAGCAAGCTATTTACAAACCAGAGCATTGTTCTCCTCATTAACATCAAGATATTCAACCAAACCCTCACGTATAAAATCATCGAAAACGCGGACCCCATCCTTAAAGAGAAACAAGAGCTGAATATCAGTAACATGCAATATTAAAATCTTGTGGATAACAATAAAAACACAGACCTGCAGTTCCTTCATATGATGTTCCTTCACCCTAGATATGCCTCTGTCAGCAATAACAAGTGGGCGACATACACGACCTCCATCTGAAGCGACGTAAACACAACGCTGCCAGAATTTTTTTTTACAAACATTATTAGTGTCGAACTAAGTGCACACATAAGGGCATTTCCAAAATAACGTAAGTGCAAACATAAGAGTCAGTTATTGAATAAGACAAGTTTTCCATCTAGTGGCAAAAATTGTGGAGGCTGCTCCAGTTGTTTCTAGCTTTGGTTATAGGTATTTTATTTCTTTCTTTGATTATCATTCTCGCTTTTTTCCTTTTTGTTATATCTTATGAAAAGTGCAAATGAGGTTCCAACAATTGTAAATTGTTTCACAAAATGGTTAGAACCAAATTCAAAAAGGATATATAAGTTTTCAGGTCCAATAATGCTCATGAGTACTACAACATGATATACAAAATTTCTTTTGGTATAGAAGTTCTCTTGCCATGCTTCTACACTCCTTGAATGTCACTAGATTCACCATGTTGGGCGTGGAAGTTCCTAAGAAATACTGAGAGTGACACAGTCCTTACAAGTTACACCTGACTGCTGCTAATTTGATCACTAGGAAGCCAACCCCAACACTTGACAGCAAGAATCCTTTGAAAAAAATTAAAACCTGACTCTTCTTTGTTTTCTGCCACCAAAGGTTCTGGGTATATATGTCTCATTCAAATACTAGCCTAATTGATACGAGTTGGGGCTTCAACCCTCAAAATGTGTCTTTGATAGATATGCCACCACTCAAAGCAGACACAATTGTTAGTCATGTAAAAGGAAAACAGTATGTTTACAAATGTCGCTAGATTTAATCATGTTGGGCATGGAAGTTCATGAGAAATACTGAGAGCGGTGCAGTCCTTACACCTGACTGCTGCTAATTTGATCAGTAGGATGCCAACCCCAACACTTGATTGCAAGTAGCAAGTATCCTTTGAAAAAATTAAAACCTGACTCTCCTTTGTTTTCTGCCACCAAAGGTTCTGGGTATATACGTCTCATTCATATGCTAGCCTAATTGAAACGAGATGGGACTTCAACCCTCAAAATGTGTCTTTCATAGATATGCCACCACTCAAAGGGGACACAAATGATAGTCATGTAACAGGAAAACAGTATGTTTGCAAAGATTTTCTTTATGCATACCGCATTTCTACTCACAAGACAAAGCCTCTCCTAGAGTCTTTAGATGATTTATTTCCTACTATTATTCATAAGCCTACCAGAAAAAAAACTTCCCTACAGAAACCTCGCACATGAGAGTTAAAATTCTACACAAGGAGAAAGTTTCAACATTTGACCATGGTTTTGCAAAGTATCCACATGGTAACCATATTTCAGCATGCCACCCTTGTATGGAAAGCTTTAAAAAATCATATTATACTATATCCAAGCTACTTTCAGGATCAAAACAAAAGATTTGAGTAAGAATTAACCAATAAAGAGGAATGAAGCATTTTGGGAAAACTAGAAAAGGAAAACTATCACTTCTTTTCTTTTCTTTTTTGCTGTATTTCAGTATAATTGGCACAAATCAATCAAATCACGCTTGATTAGTGTTCAATTAGGGCCTATTTCGTTGGCTTTAGTAGGTCAAGCTGTCAGACAGCATTCTTAGCACAAAATGGTCTGATACACCATTGAATACTAGTTTATAAAAAAAAGTTGAAAACAATAGATTCTGGGTGTTTTACATTTTTTCCTACTCTCCTCATAATTTTTCAAACAGAAAATAATAATAATAATAATAATAATAATAATAAGCCAAAAAATTTGGCCAATTTGGGGCCACATCGTTCGATGCAGGTACCATACGGTCCAATACACCCTATATCGTATTATTTTTGGCCCAATCAATCTGCCCACTGACATTGGCATTCAAAACCTTGCATACGAGATGAGACAAATGAGGTTGTCAGCCACCATCTATCATCTCCCTGGTATACTGGGCCATGATCACTCCAAATCTCCCCATAACGTTGCGTAAAGAAAAAAAGGGTCATGGGACTTCTCGTCTTGCCAATAACATTGTCAAATCTATCCGTTTCTCCTTCGCTACTAAATCCTTTTTGAAGGGCATCAATGATGGAAGAGATGACTGCACCTAAAAAACAAGGGACATGCAATCTGAGTTACAAAAGATAAAACATATCATCAGCTGCAAGTGGGTGTTTACTCTAAAGCATCAGTTGGATGGTTCTATCGAATAATATAAAGTGTGTCTGGTTGTTAAAGGGTTTGCTAAGCAAATTGAGATTGATTTTCAAGAAACAATTGCACCAGTAGCAAAGTTAAACTCTGTGAGTTCTCTTATCAGTAGCTGCTCATAGAAAATGACCTCCATGGATTAAAACAGCCTCTCCGGGCATGGTTCAAAAATTCAGCAGTTTTGTATATCTAGATATGGGTTTCAGAGGAGCACATACGACCATTTGGTTTTCAATAACAGAAGCAGTGATGGTATCATAGTTCTAATAGTTTATGTCGATGACATAATTCTAAGGAGACAGAGATAAGATTAAACGAGCAAAATCATAGTTGGGACAAGCATTTGACATCAAATATCTTGAACCCCTGAAATACTTTCTTAGGTTTAAAGTTCCTAGATTAAAGCAAGGCATGCTCATTTCACAAAGGAAATACATCCTCAATCAGCTTACCGATGCGTGAATGCTGGGTGCAAAACCAGTTCACTCTCCTATAGAAATGAATCATCATCTTCATGAGAATAAAACCAAAGTAATAAGGATCACGGCACTTATCAGCGACTTATTGGAGGACTAATCCACTCAACTATAACTTGGCCATATATTACTTATGCAGTCAATATGGCAAGTCAAATCAAGCATGCTCCTTGTGCCCAACATCTAGAAGTTATTTACCACATTCTTCTATATCCAAAATCATATCATATCCTGGCAAAGTATTACTGTAATCTAATCATGGTCACTTGAACGTAAGACCTACCCATGGCTACTGCACTTCTGTGAGAGGAAATCTACTAATATAGAAAAGTAAGAAATGAAGTGCAGACTCTGGGTTGCTTGCTAAAGCCAAATATAGAGCAATGGCAAATACTTCTCGTTAGCTTATGTGGTTGAAATCTCTTCTCTAATAGATGGGTATTAACATTGGCACAGGCACTCTTGTTCCTCTTCATTGGCACCCATATTCTTCTTCACTGTGACAATCAAGTGAATGTTCATATTGCAAATAATCCAGTATTTCAAGAAAGAAGCGATCACAACTAAGTGGATTGTCACTTTGTTCAAGAGAAGTAATGAATAAATTGATCACCACATCATTTGCTAGTTCTAACAGTCAATTGGCCAACACTTTACAATGGCTACTGGCGGCCATCAAATTTAGGAGATTATAGCCAACCTGGTCATGTGTGATGTTGATACCCATGTTCCAGCTTGATAGAAGTCTTGAAAGCAGCATGTGTATTATGGTGCTCCTGCGGAGAACCGTATCATTACAATTAGCCCAATCGTGCATATATTTTCCTAATCATGTATCTCTTTTCCTCATTATCGCTTTTTCTTCTCTGTCTCTTATAACAAACCATGTGATGAGGACATCCGAGCACCATATCAGAGGAGGGTTGAGCCAGTCTCCTTCTGGCTAGACAACCATTACATGGGGCCTACTTGGCCCAATTCACATTCCTAGCCACATTGAAGACCTCACATGAATGTTCGTGCATCTTTGAATACCCCCACTAGAAAGATGCACATGGGCTGCATATAAGAACTTGATGGACACATCAAACCGTTGGATTGGGTGGACACGATGATCGGACTGTTGGATCATCATCATCGGACATCTTGATCGTGGACCCCCATAGGCCATGAAATAGTTTAGTTGTTTAGATTGTTTACATGCTTGTTATTTTTGGTATACCTTATATTTGTGTTGAGATTAGGGAGTTAGGAACAACTTTTAATTTATTAAGCGTCTTTATGTTAAGAATGTTATCTGAGAGCGTCTTTTTGTAAATGGTCTTTTCTGAGGCTATAAAAGAGAAAGATGGGAGTGTGAAGCCCTAATGCCATTTTTTTTTTAAGAAAAAAAAAAAAAAAAAAAGGTGTTTTCCCTTCTTCATGTGATTTGAAGAATGCTCCATGTGATTTGGAGCTTGGGTATGGCGTGATTCCATTCCTCATTCAATAGAGGTGTGAGGCTTTCATCTATCATCTTCTTTCTCTCTTCCTTTCTATTCAAAAGAGGTATTTTTTCAAAAAATTCATCTCTTCCCTTCCTATCCAAAACCATCCAAATCATCTTTTTCTTCAACTTTTTATCTTCCAACTTCAACCCCAACCAAAATTAACCATTGAGGACCCCAAAATCCCTATCTTCCCTCCATCCAAAACCTTAATTCTTTTCTACCAATACCTAAATCCATCAACCCCCTTAACCAATTCACCCAATTTAGCCCTAATTTCATCTTTTCCCCAAATTCTAAAAATCCCTATTTCCAAAATCCCCAATTCCCATGAACCCTAATTTTTCAAATTTCGTATTTTCTCATTCCTAACCCTAATCATAGAACCTACAAGTTAGTCCCTTGAATGTGGAACGTGCCTATGCTAAATTGGAAGTTCTATCCTTCCATCGGACCTAGTTTTAATTTATTTATGTGATTTCTTAGCATGCGGGCATGTGATTTAGGTTAAATCAGATTTTATTTCATATTGTTTACTCTTAATTACTTGGTGAGTTAGCATCTTTTGTTAATTGAATTACTTTATGGACTGTTTCATAATCTCCACATTGGATACTAGCATTAAATCATGTGTCCTACATCACCATACTTATAAATAAACTGTTTGACTAGAAAGAGTGAATAAGCTCTCCACCCCTTTTCATATGTGACTAGAAAGAGTGAATAAGCTCTCCACCCCTTTTCATATGTCCCACTCTTTCTCCTTCTTCTTAATGCCATAAAGTTACATAAGCCATAAGATTCAAGGGTACCATAAATCCTTTCTTGAAAGAGGAATTTAATATGCTCGAGTAATGTATTCTTACCATTTCAGCATAGTCCAATGCAAATTGGACGAGTTCATCTGGAAATATGTGGTCCACTATCATCAATAACATTGTCATTGGATGTCAGAGTCATGGAGGACTAAAAAAGTAGTTTGTAGTGGCTTTATAGTTGGAATTGACTTCATAGGCATCATTTGGAGACATGTGTACTACAAAATTTTATATGTTCCATTAATGTATCCTTTCTATTTCAGCCTAGTATAATGCAATTGGACAAGTTTTCCTGGAAATAAGCATACTATCATTACTACCATTTTTGTTGGAAACCTAAAGACATGATCGACCAAAATTCAGCTCTTAATCACATGGATTATAAGAATCTCAGTAACAAGTACACTGAGGTAGATTCATGTTATGAGAAAGTGGTGATGTGAACGAAGCACACCTTATTTGAAGTCAAGAGTCTGCAAAACCAACATTGCTACCTAAGATCTCGGTGACATATAATTTGATGTGATTTCAAAATTCCAAAAAACAGACTTTGTTCCCTAAACTCTCAGTGACATAATTCAATATATTGGACTAGTTAGCCATGATTGATATCCATGCTATAGCATTAGAGTAGTGTTGTAACATGTCTTAGCATAGTCAGTATTGTAATAAGCAGTTTTTTACTCGTACCATACTCGTGCAAAGTGTTAGGGGAAGCGGAAGCAAATCTAGGCACACGAGTAGGAGCAAGGTATATCAAAACGGTCACATAATGGTAAGGGAGGTAACCGTTACACGTTAGGGGGCCGAAATTGCCGTAATGGCCGTTACAAAAAAAAGCCCGTAATGGGATCAAAATAGGTTCTTTTTTTAGGCCCATATCGTAACGGTAACGGCAATGGCAGTTACAGCATGGTGAGCCGTAAAGGTCGTTATGTAAAGGTAACAATGGCAATTGTTACACGTTACATTGTTATAACGGCTGTTACAGAAAAAATGATCCATAATGGCTTGTTACGCCCCCCCATAAAGGTTGTGACAACCCCACAACGGTCCATTACGGGACCGATACAGGTTTTTTGGCTTTTTTTTTCAATTGAATATATATAAAAAAAAAAATTTAAAAAGTGATCTTAAAGGCCGCTATGAGGGTCATTATAGCCCGTATCATAAAGGTAACAATGGTGGCCGTTACAGAATACCTTGAATTACGAGCACCATCATCGTTATGGAATACCTTGAGCAGGAGTGGAAGTGGGCAAGCCTTTTTTTCAAGACGTCAGCAAGTGTAAATGCCTACAAGAGGGAGGGAGCGAGTCCAAAGTCAGAGAGCAAGTGGGAGCAACATCTAGGGAAGAGGATTCCTACATCTAAGATTTGTATCATCCTATGAAGTAACAAGAGGATAGTGTCAACATAACCTGTATGGAATAAATAACTTTTTACCCCCCAAAGGCTATCTACTTCTCTCAAACATGATCTCATGGTTAACAACAATTCCATCTTAACATCTGTATGGCATAACCCACAACAAAAATGCTTTTAACGCCCACCTTTACTCACTTTTCTCTTCTTTTTTTCATCTAAAGCATAAAGAACACACACAAACGAACACAAAAACTTAAATCTTTGGGCATGGCATCTTATGAATGTACTTCATATAGCTTCCAACTATAACTTCCCTAAATTTTAGACGTAATCCAACTCTAATAGATGCTTGAATAAAGATCATCTTTCCATATTGCTCCAACATCATGGCACAGATAATTTGCCAACATATCCCATAAACATGGCTAAAGAAACACTCATTCGCATTAAAAGTCACATGAAACATAGAGTTTCGTCGTGAACCTAAAGAATTATCTGGCTAAAGAAACACTCATTCACTTTGAGAAAATCATAAGTAGCAAGGTCTTGAATCTAAAGAATTAGATTTAACCTGAACCATTTTCCAGGAGATTATCATGAAATTAAATTGTGAGATCGTAAGAGTAAGGTAGGTTTTATTTTCCTATGATAGTTAGTAACACGATTATCATTCAAAATTCAAATGGAGGGTATGAGTTACCAACTCCTTTCAACGGCCAGATCCTCAGATGTCACAACAAGCAAGTCAGATTAACAATTTCAGAAGGTTAAGCATACTTTGAACAAGGTAAACTCATTATGCATATTCCTTTTAACTATTAGAGTAGAGTACTTCGAAATCATGGATAAAACAAATGGGATCATAAAATCAATAGGATAGATTAACTAAGAAGAATTTGTTGCATGCAAGAATGTTAGAAGTCTGTATCTACTGATTACTTCGCTTCCAACCAATACCTATTTCATCACCTGTGGAACTAATCGGAAGTTCAAACATCTAGAATACAACGTGTGAGTTAGATTTTTCTAGTACAGAAACTATGAAACCAAAAGTAATTGGCTAATAGAAGCTAGATAGACAACATCAAAAAGGTACCTGTTTTTCATTTACAAAGACACTAACAAATTCCCCAATTTTACCAGCTCTCCGTAATTTCCTCATAGAATTAGCAAAACGCTTGCAAAAAAAAAAAAAAAAAAAGAGTTAAAAACAATTTTAGAGATGCATGTAGAATTTATGATTTATCCAATGTAAATAGTTACAGGGAATTATACACCTGTGGCTGCCTATGTTTGCCAAGAATAAGCCCATTGAATATAACCAAAAACGAGTCTGATCTATGAAGCTCTTCTCCAGACATCAATTCCAAGTCTTCCACACCCAAGCTGTAACACTGCATCACAGAAATCACAAAAATGATCATGTATTAGAGTGCAAGTAAGGCTACACACCCAAGCTATAACACTACGTCACAGAAATCACAAACATACACAGTGTTAATTATCGATGATATCAGATGATATAGCCCACAATATATCTTGTATCCCACCTGTGTGATACTAGTGTTTTATATATCGACGATATTGGCCAATATATCCCACGATATATCTTGTATCCCACATGTGCGATATGAAACACACAAGTAGTGGGATATAACCCACATGTTCAATCCGATGAGCATTTTTTATTTTCGATTCTTTTTTTTCTGCTGTAAATCGTGTTAAATTAATATCAAATTGTTACAAATCTACGATTTTTCATATTTTGCATGAAAAATCATGGATTGGAAGCTTCGATTTCGACATTAGAGGAGAAGAACCAAGTTGCGGAAAATTGAAAAAAAATTGAAAAAAAAAAATCAAAATTTTCTCAATTTCTCACAAATTGGTTGCAATTAATCTGTGTCCAAACATAAAATCAAAATTGGAAAAAAAAAAATCAAAATTTTCTCAATTTCTCACAAATTGGTTGCTATTAATCTCTGTGTCCAAACATAAAATCAAACATGTATGTAACCTAATCTAGTGATTCTTCTTCTGCTTTTGAATGTATTACTTGTGTTTCCACACGTCTTCTTACATTTATAAATTAGATGAATATACTTGCATCAATTCAGTTAGACAGCGCATAGATTAGGGCCCCATACAAAGAAAACCTATTATGTGCACTTGTTTTTTGTAATCTTTTAATTTTTAAGTGTGTACTGATGTCTTTTTTAACAATCACTGAAATTTTATTGAAAAATTCGACCAATTTCCAATGTTTCTCCATGTTTCCAACAACAACGATACATTACGCGATACAACCTCTATATCCCATGCGATAATTGATACGTATCTGTATCCCAAGGGTGCAATACGCAACACGATATCGATATTTCGAACACTATGTGATATGAAACACAAAAGTAGTGGGATATATCCCACATCTTCAATCCAATTAGCATTTTCAATTTCCGATCCTTTTTTTCTGTAAATCATGTTAATCAGTGTCAAATTGTTGCAAATCCATGATTTTTCATGTTTTGCATGAAAAATCATGGATTAGGAGCTTTGATTTCGAGATTTGGAGGAGATGGGGCCAAGTTGCGGAAAATTGAAAAAAAAATTCAAAATTTCCGAATTTCTCGCAAATCGGTTGCAATCTTTGTGTCCAAACATAAAATCAAACATGTATGTAACCTGATCTCGTGATTCTTCTTTTTCTTTTGAATGTATTACTTGTGTTTCCACACGTCTTCCTATATTTATAAACTATATGAATAGACTTTGAATATACTTGCGTCAATTCAGTTAGACAACACATAGATTAGGATCCTATACAAAGGAAACATATTATGTGCACTTGTTATTTGTAATGTTTTGATTTATAAGTGTGTATTGATGTCTTTTTTAATAATCACTTAAGTTTCATTGAAAATCCGACCAATTTCCCAATGTTTTCACATGTTTCCGACAACAACGATACATTGCGCGATACAACCGATATATCCCACGCAATAACCGATACGCATCCGTATCCCAAGGGTGCAATACATGATGTAATAACGATATTTCAAACACTGCACACACGCATGCGCGCGCACACGCACGCACACACACACACACTCACTCAAACTCTAAAAGCATGAAACAAGCAACAACCTTTTTTTAAAATAAAATGTATTGCAAGTTTCATGTACAAAGAAAATAAACAATGGCACACTTATACTTGGAATGGATGCATGGTACAAATAAACGAATAGACAAGGCATTGATGCCTTTAAGTTGGCGAGACTTGTGAGAACCCTCTAGATCTATGGCATGTTACTCTTGCAGATGCGTAGGTATGCCTCTGGTTCAATACTTGCTCGTGATAAGGTAATGGGCTTCGGAAAATCCCTATGTGCGCTACTTGCACGATTAAGTTGAATTGAAAAGCAGACAGTAACTAAGTTCTAAACTTTCAACTTGGTAAAATGCCCACACATAAGATGATGCATAGGCTTGTTGGAGCCCCATTTGTGATTTCTATGATTAAAAGATTACTATTGATTAGATAACATGGAATACAAATGGACGTTTTTACAAAGTGAAAATTTTTAATGGGCCCCAAGATGAGTAAAACTAGTCCAACTAAGAGAGGAAATACAATGAAAATGTTCTTCCACATGGATATTAACATCCCTTATGATACACAAACAAATAAATAGCAGTGAAGAAGATATTCCACCCCATGAAAGAAGGCTACTCATCATGGTCCACTACAAGTGAGAAGGTGAGTTTATGCAGTGCTTGGAGTAAGTACCAATTCAAGGACGATAATGGCCCCAGATTATAGCACTGCCTCAAGGAACCAGTTAGTAGTTAAAATAGTGACTCCAAAAGTCTTAAGTTACACCAAATTCTTGATAGAAATTTCAATTGATTAGAGGGATTTTTAGCAATGGCAGTTATTGCATGAAGAGAACATTGTGCACATGCACTGCCGCACACCACCACCCCTACGCACGTACGTACGTAGAAGGAGGATCCCATCATCGATCTGGCTCGATGACGACATCCAAGGAGGGCCCCCTAGCTAAAAGACAAGTTTTGGTTCAGAAAAGTGGGCCCGATAGTAAAGAAAAGCCCATCATGGGATCTCATGATCATGGCCCACTCGTCGAATTGATTTCATTTTTTAGGTTTTGCTTATTGTTATTATTTAGAACATTGTGAACGCTTTAGATTTCTGCGTTTGGTTTTTATTTTAGTTTACTTCATCGCCAAGTAATAGGTTGCGCACATGGTGCGAGTTTTTGGGGTATAGGGTTTTCCTATAAATAGGCACCCCTTGTAGTTCTTTTAATTCATTGAAGTTTAATAAAAATTCTTGCTTTGTTTTTCTGCTCTCTTCGTGAGTTGTGGAAGATTTCAAAAGTGGGTGCGAAGCCCTCCCTTTTCGAAGGGCTAACTACCGTGGTGCGAAGCCACATCGATCCCGATTCATCCCCATCCTTCATCATCTCTTTTCTTCTATCTTCCACCACCATCCATACTTCATATTCGTCCATGGTTGCATCAGTTTTCTTTCATTACAGCAGGTTCTCAGATTTCGGCCCGCAGGGGGGCTGAAACTTCGACGGAGCACCATGCCCAAACCAGAGCTCAGATCGACACCAGAATTGGGGGTTTTGCAACCCAGGCCTAGCCGACTAAGGCCTAGGAATCCTTTTCCGGATTCCCTCCCCCCTCACACGTGCGGCTAGCCTCAGGCGCACGTGTGCCCGCACCTGGCCCGCTGTCCACACGCCGGGATCATCTTGGGTTCAGGTTTTTCCTATTTTCCTCTTTTTTTATATACCTAATTGCATAACCCTATACCTAGATTACATTATCCCTCACTGATTTGCCCTTTTACTCACCCTAGGGTTCCTTGAATTGAGATTAGAGAATCCCTTGGATTAGGGACTGATTTTTATGCATGAGTGGTTGATTTTATTTCCCTTTGATATCGTTTGGCTTATAATTTTTATTGGTCTAACCCTAGCATGTGTCGGCTTGGACCCACATAGATTCCCCTTCTTAATTGAATGTTTGGATTTTTCATGTGAGATATGGAATTTGTGTGATTGTTTCTGAATTGGTAGGATCTAAGCCTGAAATCTTGCATGTCATATTTAATTTTCCATGTCCTGCATCATTGCATGCGCAAGAGCTGGAAGCAAGTATGACGTGCTCATAGTACTTTTTACTATCATTTCATTTAGAAGTTCTCATTATTAGCCATCCAGAACCCCAATAATTTCCTATGGTTGATGGAAAGAGAGTGCGCAAGGTTCTAGAGTAGGCTAGACCCTTATAGTGGAATTCTTTGGGAAGTAACACCTGTGTAGAATAGTCTAGAAGGTCTAAAGGGTTCATGGACCTTTGGATGAATGCCAAGTGGCATAATCTAGGCCCTTGCTTGCAAAGCAGCATACCAAAAAAAGAAAGATTGACTTTCTATCCGTGTTCAAAGTATCAGTATCATTACATGTATCGATGACCAGGATACAAAAACATGTATCATTATCACTGATATTACCAAATGATACTTGGAAAAATATCATTGTCTGAGGGAAACATTGGGAAATGCTGAGAAAAAGGTAAAAAATTTTAACAAAACGCCGAGAGATGTTAAAATACACATGTTTGCACATGTAGGGATCAAAACAACTATTCATAATAAGTTTCCATTTTATGGGGGCGTAACCATGTGTAGTTTAAAATAAATAAATAAAAAATTTTAAAAAAAAAGAATAAAACAAATATATAAAATTTGTAGCCAACAAATAGATCGGCCAACACTCATTAATATATAAAAATTTCTACATTAGTTAACGATAAAAACCACATATTTTCCAATAAAAACATGGAAAATTAGGATTTCATCAATTTCCCACATTTTCACTTTTTAAAAAAAAAAAAATCGCCACAAACCAATGTCAATGCATGAGAATCATGAGTAGACATGGATTTCGATTGCAATACATGCTAAGACATCAGTCCCATGTGGCATCTACCTTTTGTTCAGATGTACAGTGTAATGACTTCAATCATAGATTTTTCACTTCGTAGTTTGTTACAATTTTTTGTTAGGGATTAGACTTTTGGAAAGCGATAAGCGGAATTAACAGCCATTATAGGGTTGTTCATCATGGTGAGGGAAGAAAGTAGGTTGTGAAAGATGAAGACGAGAAGAGGGCTCATGTAGGACTGTTCTTCAGAATAATCAGCATGCATTGGCCGATAATAGTTCTGGGAAAGGAAATGGGGTTGTGCCGGAATCAGAAGAAGATAGTCGGGCGGAGTTGGAGGAAGCTTGGATGACATTCAAGAGTCACAGATCGTCACCAGTACAGAAGGCGGGAGGGAAGGCAAGCCTCTTGGAGTTGCTGACGCTTTTCGTCAAAGGATATCCAAAAGGTTGGGCACCAATAAACTTCTCCATAGTCTTCGGAAGAGGCGGAGTGGTTATGGAGGTTGTCCTGCTGAGGGATAGGACCATGGCGGTCCCAAAGGGGATTCACATTCGTCAAGATGAGCTCCAAGGAGGAGCTTGCTCACACGGTTTAAACGATTGTATATTATAAATGAAGAAAAGGAGATGAGCTCCATTGGCATGCTGCTTGTACTGCATGCTGGCCATGTTCATGGCCCCGTCATCTAATAAACAGTTGGTGTCGTTCAACAAGTGCCATTATTAACAAAAGTAAAAATACCCAACATATCCTACGACTAAACTAATGTAAAAGAGGCTAAGGAGAGCTAAACACATAGAAATGGGCTGAGTTATGATCCATAACAACTCCAATCAAACATCATCCTGGAATAAAAGTGTTTCATATGCTACCATTACATTAAGATTTCCACATAGACATTGACATCTCCTATCAACTTATGACTAGCATATTAATAATCTAGTGTTATAGTGGTAGATATAGTAACCAAAAGAGGTTGCATGGTAAAAGTTTCCACTCAAAATAATAGAAAACACTTTCCAATAATGCATAAATGAAACTCATCCCTTCCTAAAATATAGAAGATGCTTCAACTTCCAATCAATAGATATCATTGACAAATAAATGTTTCATTTGCAAGTTAACACAAAAGCAAACCAGAGTAATTAATGGGCCCTCCTCTTCATCAGTTGTAACATGGGTCATCAATGCTAGGTTTTTCACCAATCCACAAGCTTCACCTTCAGGTGTATCACAAGGGCAAAGCATGCCCCACTGTTCCAAAAGGGAAGGCAAAATTAACAACTTCATGGAAATTATAATCCATAAACACATATTATAAACAAAATAATGGACAGGAGAAACAACAAAACTTCAACAAAAAGAGAATTCGTAAAACACAAATGGAAGAGCCATCATTCTTACCTGACTAGGTTGTAATGCCCTTGGTCCACTTACTTTCCTAGACTTCTCAAATTGTGGCGAGATTCTTGTCATGTGACCCAAAGCTGCAATGAATGAGAGTCTAGAAACAACCTGTAAAAAGCAGGCATGCAATTCCAGTTTGCAGCAAAACAGCAGTAAGAGACACTAGAGATAAGAAAACGAGTAGAGAACAGAACCTGTCACCTGTGTCATGCCCTTCCTGTTCATCCTAAACCGTTTGACATCCCAATTCCCAGTAGATAAGGCCCTTTCCAGGCCTGAAGTGATGTAATCTCGCTTCACTAATTGCTAAGAACAGAAAAAAGATAAACAAAATCACATAATGAAAGATTAATTTTAGATCAGTTGTGTGGTCATTTGTGCTCAAGGACCGAAACAAAGAGTGTTGCATCAAAATGAAAATTGCATTTTTTATAGCTATGTTCGTGTAAATATAAGAGAAACATTTCATCAAAGACGGTGAATTAAGCTCAAATACAGAGATGATCAACCAGCTAATAGTCTTTCAATTGGCTACTTTTTTTTAATCTGTAACATGTTAAGTAAAACATCTCCAGTAGTGGAGCCAGGGATCAGGGGATTGCGGCCGGAATAGAGCCAACCCCGGCCTCGCCCATTACCACCCCTACCAACCATGAACAAGAAAATGCCATAACAACCATTATAACAAGAAGAGTCTCTCTACGTCATATGTTCTATAATGAAAAATGCATGTGTAAATATTATGCTTTTACAAAACATAATCTGAGAAGCGAAGCTGATCAAAGATCAAGAACTTGATTATGGGATACAGATCTCACAAGACATGCAAAGAAACTAGCTGAAACAAGCAACGAAAGCAACACATGCAAGATCTAGGGTTTACTTCTCAAAGAAAGGAGGAAAAAAAAGTCACATGTCCAACCCAAATCATAAAATAAAATAAAATTTAATTTAATTTTTTAAAAAAAAAAAAAAAAAACCTTAAAAGAAGAGAAAATATCAAAAACCTAGCATGTGTGTGATCCTAGGGACCCTCATATGTGAGCATGCGGATCCAAATGTGTATTCATACAGGCCCCACCATATGACTGCACATTAGCTTGCATCAGTTCCCCCAATCTTCAAAAGAACTCGAACTAGAGTTGCAACATCAGGAGGGAATCCAATTCACCGCCTTGTCATTGTGGGTCTTCTTCCTCGGTGTGGGTCACCATTGGCATCCCTGGTGATTGGCACGGAACTCCTAAACCCAAAGCAAGTTTTTGATTTCATATGCGCTCTTGGACACTATCATCTTTCAATAGTTCCTTGACAAAGGTGGTTCTCCCTTCTACTTGATGTGCTTGTTTCAGCTGTATAGTCGGTTGCTTCTTGTCCGCACGCCTTCTGTCAGCTGGTTCCATGTCATCATGCCAGGGCCCATGAATTCATTGGTTGTCATAGTAACAGTCTCCATCCCATAGTCCTTTCGTGGAGGATCATCCTTCATTGGGTGGAGAGTGATCTCCTTTCGATCACAGACAAGGCTATAAGTGTTGGTGAAGACAATCATACGTCCAAGGTCACCCAAGTAGTAGGTGACAAGCGTACATAAGGACAACCTGACACCATAGTCAATGTAATTTTGTCCTAATGAATAATCACCTGGCATCAATGAATCACCTGAAGTATCTTGTCGTTTATCCCAATGACTGGATGAGGCTGAAGGTACTTTTTCACCCATAACTGCAACTGATCAATGGTATTCTGCCAAACAATGTTAAGGGTGCTACTATTGCCAATGATGACTTTAATGGGCTTTCCTTCGCAAGTACCTCGAATATAGAAAGCAATAGTACTCAATTGTAATCATACATCCTACGTAGAACGAGTAGGAGGTGACAAGCTCTCATAAGGATATCATGACAACATACATACCGAGTGTAATTCTGTCCTAACGAATAAGTCACCAGGCATCAATTGGTCACCCACATTATCTTGTCAGTTATCCCAATGACCAGATGAGGCTGAAGGTACTTTTTCACACACAGTTGCAACTGATCAACTGTATTCTGCCAAACATTGTTAAGGGTGCTACCATTGTCAATGATGACTTTAATGGACTTTCCTTCGCAAGTACCTTGGATATGCAAAAAACTAGTGCAACAAGTACTCATTTTCTTCTCCTTGGTTATTGACATTGTCTCAATCTACTTAGTCATCAGTAAGAAATTGATGCCCTTGTCTTCAATACCATCTTCTGTGTCCAGTAGCTACAATGGTCTTTTTGATCAGCACTGTAATAGCTCTTTGGTTAAGTATTGGAGCAACATTACCTATTGATAAATCTCTAACTTCAGGTCTTCTTTAAATTGATTTAACACTATCTTCGGCTTTCATAGTGACCTAATCTTTCTCTCACTTACTGAATTGTCTTCTTCAAGAGGTACATCATAGTGGTTGAGGTTCTTGGTAGGAAACTACAATAAGATGTTCTTTACCCACACACTAGCAAGACAAAAGCCCCATGATCTCTCTTTGAGGTTTCTCCTATTTCATGAGTGGTTTTCCAATGGCGTGTATGGCCTTGTTGCTGTCCCGATTGGTGATGTAGGTAGGGCTAGCGGTGGATATCCACTTACCGATTACTGGACATATCCTACCCAAAAAAATTGGATAGGGATATGGAATTTTTACCCAATTATCAGATCGCCTGACTTCTAAGTGGGTCGGATACGGATATTTGATGGGGACATCATGCACACACCCATTCTACGCACGTATTCGAGGAGGAGGTGGGCCCCACTTTCGATTTGGATCGACGATGACATCTTTGGAGGGCCTCATAATTAAGGGGCTGCGTTATGGGGCTTTGGAGTGGACCCGATCATCACATAGATTCTACCAACAGATCTCATGATCGTGGCCCACTACTTTAGATGATCTAGGATTTTTAGTTTGGATTACTTTTGCTATTAGAAACTTCATGAACGATTTTGATTGCTTAGTATGCTTTAAGTTTTGATATTAATGGGCACACATGGCGCAAGGGTAAAATTGTCTTTTGGGGTTTAAGGTTTTCTTATAAATAAAGGAGCCTCATGTAGGTATTGGAATGAAGTTTATGAATAAAATTCCTACATTTTCTTCCTCTCTATCTCTTTGGGTTGAAGAATCAAATTGGGTGCGAAACCCTCCCTTCCTCAAAGAGCTAACTACCGTGGTGTGAAGCCACACCCGTTCCAAATCACCCCCACCTCTTTACATCCCACATCCATCATCTTCTACATCCTTTCCATCTTCAGATTCACCCTCTCTCTACCCAAGTTCTCTTCTACAGCAGGGCACAAGCAGATTTCAGATTCTGTCCCATCGTGGGGCTGAAACTTCGATGGAGTACTACACACAAACCGTGCATCGGATCGACACGAAATTTGGCATGGAGGCAGTCCTACCCTGGCCGATCCTAGCTTAGAAGTCGGTTTCTGACTTTGTGGGCCCCACACACGTGCGCCCAGGGCCATCTGCTATCCAACGCATGTTATTCATCTCAGGTTCTGTTTTCCTCTATTTTCCTTCTCTTTAGACTTAAATCAAACCCCTTAATCCAAATCCCTAACCCTAACCGTCCCAAATCCTAATTATTCCCAATTTTCAAACCCTAGATTTTCCCCCACATTGAAACGTGTCGAATCTCTTGAATTGGGGAACAATCCTCTTCAAGAATGGATGACTCTAATAATCCTTTGGGTTTGTTTGGTTTATAATTTTAATTTGATCCAGCCCTAAAATTGTGTAGGCTTAGACCCCCATAGATTCCCCCTTTTGAATATTTGATCGTATGTAGGATGTGGAATTTTGTGATTGTTTAAAATTGGTATAATCTAAAGCTTGAGATCTTGCATGTCATATTTAATTTCATGTCCTGCATCAATATTACTATATCCTCATCCGCTTACCTGATTACCAATGGGCATTTTCAGAATTTTTGGAAATTAATAATATTTTGAACTAAAATATTGAATACGAATTTATGGTACATTAAATTCTACGGTGTTGGCTAACATTGACATGGATGATGACGCAAATATTGTGACCCTTATTAATTGACTTTATCTTTTGCCAAAGTCGGGAAGTTATTGTTTAAATGATTTAGGATTTATAGCTTAATATTAGCTAATTACGTTATAAAAATTGCTTTTTTCTTTCTAGTTTACTAGGTAATTATCTATGGTGAAAATATTGCCTTTGGAGTTTTTAGGTATTTTAAATTTTATTAGATATTTCACTTATTTTTTCAGTTTTTTAATTAGATACTACATTAGTCAGCTACCCAATAACCAGACTATCCAACCTTTTCAGATAACAATCATATCCAACTTATATCAGACTTCTTAGGATTATATTCGAATCCAAAACTGTATCTAATACCCAAGTAGGATACTGGATACGGATATTGCAATATCCAACCTGTTTACAGCCCTAAACATAGGCGATCATTGAAATTCATTTGCCTATGTTGCAATAATGTGAGGGGTTGAGCTACTCATAGTGGGACATGGACGTTGGATATTCCCCAACTAGGAAAGCACGACATCAAATCATCATGTTTTTGTTATACTAATGCACTTTTCTTGCCATTTGGTATGCTTCTTCAACATTGTTCAACAAAATTGTCACCAAGTTGCATTGGATGTCTGACTACAATCCGTTACAATAATACATTACTTGTCGTTTGACCATTTACATTAGATGACAAAGAAGAATTAATTGAACACCACAGCTTAAGAGGTTTGCAATCCAAGTTTTAAGCCTAACATGCAATGCTTCTGGATATGAGAGAAATTGGAGTACATTTGAGCAGGTGACTCTTCTACTCTTCGATATTTTAAATTTGTGTACATTAGCAAGTTTTTTTATAATTGAAATTAATCATCATATGGAATTGGCAAATTCACAAAGAGGAGAAATCGCCATGGGCAGCATAAAATAAATTCTCTAGTACATGTGATGTATAATATGAAATTAAGGGAAAGAAGTATAAAGAGGAGGATGGCAATGGATCCTATATTGGTTGGCCACATTGCCTCGAATGAGTGGATTGCTGAAAAAGAAGACCCTCTTCTCCCAACTGATGCATCGTAGCTCAAAGATCAAAACATGGCATTTGATATTAGTGATATTGCAACTATTCCGGATTCAGATGATCTAGATAGCAACAATGCACCACCAGCAGCAGCATCTAGTGGTTCCAAGTTCGACTTCTTGTCCCCCAAATCATCTCCCTTCCATTAGTGAAACTTACAAAAGAAAGGCTAGCAAGTTAAGGAAGTGCTTCTAGTTATACTTATAGCTTCCAACTTCTAAGATTAAGTTTTTCATGAACATTTTTCACACACACACACACACAAAAAAAAAAAAAAAAAAAAAAAAACACCAAGGAATTTCTTTATTCAATGTGTAGGTGTTTCTATGGGACGATTTCTTACTCCTATAGCAGAGGAATGAAATATGGGAAAGAATGTTAATGAAGTAAACGATGTAGACGATGTAGATGCGGATGCCGATCATGAAAGGCCTAAACCTAGATATGGATGAGGATGACAATGATGATGATGACCTCTAAAATCTATAGTCTAGTGCCTAATAGATTTGGTGCTAAATTTAAGAATTAAGAGTTCAAGGAATGTGAAATTTGTTTTATACCTCTAAACCTGTGGGATTTTATAATAGTCTATGCTTGTGAGTTGAGACTCGTGGTTTTAAACTTTTAATTAGACATCATTAATTAAAGAAGTTTGCATAGAAAGTTATTGATGTGATACTGATTTGATTTGGTTTAAATATTTGGATTGGCTTGCTTTTAATTGAAAAATGAAGCATTTGTAGGCATTTTTATTTTTTGCTTTTTTCATATTTATTCTTACTATTTATCATATTTTTCTATTTTTTAACCAAAAAATAAAAGTATCGTGTAGCTTACGCTACATGCTATGGGGGGTTGAACACTATGCAATACGCTACGCGCTATTTAAAACACTAGGAAATAATTGCAAGAGATGTGCAGCATTGATTTTTTGCAGGGCCAACCGTGATGATTATATGAAATCCACACAAACCATTAGATGCCACACAAAAATTTAGGCCTGAGGCCCGGAAATCAAGCCTATCCATGATTTAGGTGTGCCACACCAAGTGAAACAGTTAGGAGGGTGGGCATCATCCTATACACTTTCAATCGTGTGGTCCACCTGAATCACGGATGGGGCTGAGTTTTTAGCCCTATGTCTAATATTGGGTCATGTATCTGATGGTCGAAGTGGATTTCTGAAATACAGGATGGTGGTATTAGGTTACGTAAAAGGGATTTACGTAGCAAAGCGAGGAACACAGTTTGCATACTGATATTGCCAGTAGCAACGGTGCTCTGTGGGCCCCACAAAGATGTATGTGTTTTATCCACTTTGCCAACTCATTTTAGCGCATGAGCCCAAAAGTGAGGCAAATCTAAATCTCAGGTGGACCACACCATAGGAAAGTGGTGATTGAATTGAACGCCCACCATTAATAGCTTCTTTGGGGCCACAAAAGTTTTGGATCAAGCTTATATTTGTGTTTTCCCTTCATCCAGGTCTGTGCGACCTAATCAATAGGTTCGATGGCAAATAAACATTACAGTGGGCCCTAGGAAGTTTTTAATGGTAGAAGTTCAATCACCATTGTTTTCCTATAGTGTGGTGCACATGAGATTTCGATTTGCCTCTTTCTTGGGCTCATGCCTAAAAATAATGATCCAAAATGGATGGATGGCATGGATAAAACAAATACATCATTTTGGGACCCATGGATTATTGTCCAATGATGACGTGGCTACTGGTAGTGTTAGTATGGAATCCGCGACATTGAAGTAGATGAGCAGTGGCAGAGGGGTATACTAGAGTCTAGAAGTGATCCTCAACATGAGGTTTTCATAAATCCACTTTGACCATTAGGTGCCTAGCCCAATATTAGATGTAGGGCTCAAAAATGGTCCCATCTTTGTTTCGGTGGACCACACGGCTGAAAACAATGCACAACGCCCACCCTCCAAACTATTTCCCTTGGTGTGGCCCACCTGAATCACAGATGGGCCTAAATTTTGGGCCTCGGGCCTAAATTTGTGTGACATCTAATGGTTCGCGTGGATTTCACATAATCATCATGGTGGGCCCAAAAAGAAAAATCAACAGCGCACGTCTCTCTCCCAATTGTTTGGTATGGCTTTATTTTTTAGCACTAGGCCTAACAATAGATGAAGCAACTATTGCTCAAAGTAGATAGAGCACGCACATCCTGGTAGCACCTGTAAAAATCAGGGGTGGGTGTTTACAGGATCTATCATCGACTCTCGTAACAGAAACATAAATTTAAGACCGCATGTACTACAGTTCGTAGGAGAGCACTACTCTGTGTGTGTGTGTGTGTGTGTGTGTGTGTGTGTGTGTGTGAGAGAGAGAGAGAGAGAGAGAGAGAGAGAGAGAGAGAAATGTTCCATTGCTCTCAAAGCACATCAAGTGGTAGTGTTCCAAGTTGCATAGGAAAATTTGGACAGTTCAATAATATATCAATCTGAACTATCCATTTAAATCCAAAACACATTTCATACACTATAATGAGAAATCACACTAATCGGATGGTCCAATGCATCCTTAATTTTGGCCTTATTTTTTGTACCCATCCTTTTTTTTTAAGCCATGGATCGGATGGTTATGATTGCCAAACAAAAGTGATCCTTGACAATCATTTGCAATCCATGACAAGCCCTAACAAATACATGGACCAAATTGTTGATTGGACTACTCAGTTTTTTTTTTTTTTTTTTTTTTTTTGCGTGATAGCCAATGAAATGAGTATTAAATCTAATGACCAGTCTAGACCAATGGATTGGATTGTGCAAGTATCCCAATGCAACTAGTAGCACATTATAACTTATCATGCCCCTCCCTCATCATCAAACCCTTTTCTCAATTGCCAACTAATTGGACTTAATACGAAATAAGATATGAAATTGTTAAATAAATGCAAATATAAGATTGATCACCCATCATTGGGACTACACTTGCAGAGCAATGCCATTGCACTAGAACATGAACTCAATATAAATTTCTCGATATAAATTTTTAAATATTTATACATAGGCAACCTCAAGCACATTTCAAACTGTAATTAATGATATGAACACGAAATACACAAGTGATCCACACAGACCATCATAGAGCAATGAGTCAATGATAGAGTATTATGTGAGACAAAATCCGAGGAATTACAACCAGGGTCCATCAAATTTAGGTTTTCGATGTTCATCCTAGATATTTTCATGTAGTTGCATAAAGCGTGAAGCAAAGTGGCAACAAATTCAGGTGCAGGAGATGGGAAGAGTTTCTTTTCAAAATGTAAACAACCATAAATAGGTAGGAAGCGAGAGTGAGTGTCTGGAACACGATTGGAGGGGGGAACGACACCTAATTAAAACTTAAAAGGATCTTGCAACTAAGGATTTTCATGGTGCCAAGAATGTACATGGCAGAGAACTCAATCAAATTCACATTGACATCCAAGAGTACTCAATGTTAAATGCAAATCATAGTCACTTAGACTAAGCAAAATACAAGCAAATTTTCAACACATAATTATAAGATTTCAGGAGCATATTAGAATACTATTTCTGAATTGGCATTCCCATAGTACAGATGTCTAATTATAAGAAACCGCTAATTATAAGAAACCAACATTATAATCGTTGATGTATTCAACTTTTCAATATATAAATGCATGTAAAGATACAATCTTTTGTCTATAGTGAACATGCTTTAACTGGCATGCAGTCACTGAAGCCTTTTCTTCAGACGAACCATAGTCCCACAAACTAGTGTTTTAACTGTCTAACAAGTATAATTCAGGTTAGTGAGATCATTGATTACTTGATAAATGTCTGTAGGACTAGAACGACTAGCCTTTCCAAGTGAATAATCCACAATTCTTTTCACCTCACTACACATCGTCTTGAACAAATCCTACAATATAAATTCGAAACAAGAGATTAGACACTGTAAAATGTTTATGAGGTAGGAAAATAAAATGTAATAGTGCCACCTCAAAAAGAAGAGAAATTAACTGCCCAGATAGCTCTAGGCGCTTGTTTCCTGCATAATCCTGCCATTAAAGGGGGGGAAATATTAGATAGCACTCCATTTTCTGCTCATTGTCAAAGTATGCTTGTGAAATACCTAGTTTATAACCACCAAACTACATAACAAAAAAGGAAAAAGAATACCTTCTAAATGATTCCAATTTACCAAACAACATGATGAAAGAGAGATATGGAACATCAAAGAAAGCAACTTAAACCAAGGTTTCTCTCTAAACGGCAAACAAATCCAAATAGTATATCCATACATCATATTTCTTAATTCCAACTAACGTACTACCTATTTCATATTCACTTTGCATATAACACAATAGAAATAGCCTAAGTATGCCTATTTTTTCCCCATGATACAAAGTTCATCAATAAAATAATGTTTCAAGTAATAGCATTTTAATGACTTAGAGCTCTGGGATAGGTATCATAACTATCTTAATAGTACTATGGTAATAATCCTAGAAAACTTTTTTTTGTTGTTGCACAGGTAAAGTCAAAATGGAAGTTCTGTATTTTTAACATCTAGTTGAGTTCAGTGTTTTAAATATCGACAATATCAGCCGATATATCCCATGATATATCTTGTATCCCACCTATGCGATACGAAATGCACAGGTAGTACTGATATATCCCACCTATTCGATCCAGTGAGCATTTTCGATTTTCAATCCATGCTTTTGTTGTAAATCACGTTAAACCAATGTCAAATGGTTACAAATTTATGATTCTTCATATTTTTCATGAAAAATCATGGATTTGGAACTTCAATTTCGAGATTTTGGAGAGATGGGTCAAATTGCAGAAAATTGAGAAAAATCAAAATTTCTCAATTTCTCACAAATTAGTTGCAATTTTTGTATCCAAACGCAAAATTAAACATGTATATAACATGATCTAGTGATTCTTCTTTTTCTTTTGAATGTATTGCTTGTGTTTCCATACATGTCTTCTTACGTTTTTAAATTATATGAATAGACTTTGAATATACTTGCATCAGTTCAGGTGGAAAGCGCATATATTAGGAACCCATACAAAGGAAACCCCTATTATGTGCACTTGTTTTTGTAATGTTTTGATTTCTAAGTGTGTATTGATGTCTTTTTCAATAATCCCTTAAGTTTCATTGAAAAACTCGACCAATTTCCAATGTTCTCATGTTTCCCAACAACAGCGATACATTACGCGATACAACTGATATATTTCATGCGATAACCGATATGTATCTGTATCCCAAGGGTGCAACACATTACGCGATAACGATATTTAAAACATTGGTTGAGTCACACATACAACTTCATAAATCACTAGATTCAAGTGCCTGACATTTACAAAACCGTGTTATCAGTTAGTCAGTTTACTAGTGACAGTAACTGTTACCTGAAAACCATGCGAAGACCTTTAGACCTACTAAACGATGTGGGGATTTGCAATGGATGAAGAGTGGAAGAACAATTGTGTCCAAGAATCTAGAGAAATGAAAATATGGAAAGGAAATACCTCATAAAGAAATAATTTCACTTCAGAAAAAACAAAAGGCTATTACTCACATGACATCACTGTTCATTAGCCCCTTATATATGCATATAGGTTGTCCCCATTATCTATCCAACAAGATCTCTTATTCCTAAATAAACGCACCAAAACAACCAAGGATACCAAATTTAAACATTAGAAAATTAAAAAGATACGAAATAAACTTCTAAACAAAAGAAAAAACTAATATCTTTAAAACATGTTAAAGACCTTACCCTATGAAAAATCCTCATATGTCTTTTGAGAGAGAGAGAGAGAGAGAGAGAGAGAGAATTTGGGGATTTTGTTATGGGGACATCACGAGCACGCGCACATGCATGCCCCCTACACACGTATGCAAGGAGAAGAGGACCCCATCATCGATCTGGATCGATGACGACGTCCAGGGAGGGCCTCCGAGTTAGAGGACTGTGTTTTGATTCGTTAGAGTAGGGCGCGAGAGTCAAGTAAATCCCATCATGGGATCTCATGATCGTGGCCCACTAGTCTGATTAATCTCATATTTTAGGTTTTGCTTATTTATGTTATTTAGAATATTATGGATGGTTTAGATTTCTTTGATTAGTTTTTATTTTGGTTTATTTCATCGCCAAGTAATAGGTTTCGCACATGGCGCGAGTTTTGACGTATAGGGTTTTCTTATAAATAGGCACCCCTTGTAGCTTTTTGATTCATTGAAGTTTAATAAAAATTCATGCGTTTTTTCTACTCCTCTGAGTTCTGAGATGTGGAAATCCAATTGGGTGTGAAACCCTCCCTTCATCGAAGGGCTAACCTGGTGCGAAGCCACATCTATCCCGATCCACCCCTACCCTTTATCATCCATACTTATCGCCTTCTACACACATCCTAGCTTCGAATCCGTCAGCTTTTGCAGCAGTTCTTTTCCCTACAACCGATTTTCAAAATCTGGCCCTGCAGGAGGGCTGAAACTTCGGTGGAGCACCACGCACAGATCGCGCATCCGATCGACACGAAACTCGGGGGTTTTGAAGCCCTCCCCTGGCCGACCAGAGCTAAGAGGCGCTTTCCGCATTCGACGCCCCCTCGCAAGTGCAGCTAGGCCCCTGCGCACGTGCGACAGGCCTAGCCCGCTGTTCGCGCACGGGACTGTCTCCAGGTTTAGATTTCCTGCCTATTTTACTCCTCTCATACCTATTTTCCCCTTACCCTAACCCTAGATTGCATTACTTTCAATTTATTTGCCCCTTTTCTAATCCTAGGGTTCTCTGAACTGAAACTAGTGAATCCCTTGGATTAGGGACTGATTGTTGTGCATGTGTGGATAAGTTTTACTTCCCTTTGAGTATCGTTTGGCTCATAATTTTTATTGATCCATCCCTAACATATGCCCGAACCCATACAGATTCCCCTTGCTTGAATGTTTGAACTTTTGTGTGGGATGTGGAAATTTCATGTAAATGTTTCTGAATTAGTTTGATCTAAAGCCTGAGATCTTGCATATCATAGTTAATTTTCATCTCCTGCATCAAATTTGGTATCAGAGCCTAGGGTTCTTATAGGGGAATGCATTACATGTTTAGAGTTAGTTTGTTTAAGTCCATCATGCATCCAGTTTCCTCATATATAGCTGTTTAGAAGTCCGTAGTTCTTGATATTAGTTGCTGAAATTTTTGTTATCAGGAAGTTAGCAATTCACATTACTGTAACTTTCTATTATCCCCTTATTTTGACAACTATATTACTGGATTTTGGTAGCATTGTGTAGTTTCCCTCATATAGAGTCTCATAGGATCATTTAGTCTCATTTAGTTGCATATATTCGTAGTATAAGGTCCTTAGGTGGAGTTAGCAGTTGTATGCCCACACGTACGGGTCGTGGTTTTTGATTGCACCCTACACTAAACATGGAGCAACTGCAAGAATCAGTGAACAAGTTAACCCAGCAGGTTGAGTCTTTAGATAAGCGCTTGGAACAACGTATGGACCAACGCCTTAAGCAATTTAATGTGCACGTTACCCAACTAGAGACTTCCCCCAGGGCAAACCCCACCATTGGGGAAGATGCTCAATCTCAGGTAGGTGGTCTGGAGGTTAGACCAATGAATGGAGGTGGCCGAGGAATTGGTCATGGGCGCGCACCCGTGCCCCCACCCCGTGAGGGACATCATGATTAATATGACCCAAATACGCAACTCCTCAAGGGAGTTTGAGTAAATGCCCCTACGTTTGATGGCCACTTGGACCCTAAAGCCTTTTTAGATTGGTTGGCAGATATGGACCACTATTTTGAGTGGTACGACATGTCGGATGCTCGTCGAGTCCGATTCGCCAAGATGAAACTTGTGTGCTAAGCAAAGAGGTTTTGGGCAATGGTAGAGCGAAAGAAAGAAAGAAAGAGCAAGGGAGCTCCCAATAGTTCATTAGGGAGAAATGAAGGAAACGCTTAAGGAGAAGTACCTCCCTTTCTCTTATCACCTACAGTTGATTGAGGAATGGCAATCTCTTCGACAAGGTTCCATAAGTGTTGCTGAATATATTGAGAAGTTCGAAGAGTACTTGACTCGTTGCAAGGTTGATGAGGACCCCGTACTCACCCTCGCTCGTTTTAAAACGGGCCTCCGTCCTGACATTAGGAAAGAATTGCTTGCCAAAGACATAGACACTGTTAAACAGTTGTATCAAGTAGTGTTAGACGTCGAGCAATACCTCAAGGCATCTGTGGGAAGGCGGTTTGACTTTCGCAATCCTAATGCTAAGGCCAACCCCTCTGGGACTAAACCTAACACTGGGTACCAAAACAAACCTTCCAACAGTTTTCAACCCAGGCCCAAGGATGATAAGGGTAAAGAAATTGTCAAATCTAGCTCGCGTGGAAGTGGGGCAACTAGGTGTTTTAGGTGTCAGGGGTTTGGTCACTTTGTCCACCAGTGCAGCACGAGAGAGGGCACCATAGTATTCCTTACTGATGGGCAAGTAGAAGTAGTGTCCCCAGAAAGTGACGGTGAAAAGGAATAATATGAGCCCATAGAGACCCCTAGTGATGAGGAAGAGGAAGCGCAAGAGTCTCCGACCCCCGCAATTGTGCGTTGCGCTTTGGCTTGAGCCAAGAACACTGATGATTGGCGCCGCAATACGATCTTCTATACTTATGCAAAATGTGGAGAAAAGAGTTGTAAGATGATCGTAGATAGTGGTAGTTGTGCCAACATGGCATCGACTAGCACTGTGAGCCGTTTGGACTTGAAGCTTAAAGCTCATCCTCAACCCTATAGAGTGTCCTGGGTTGATGAAACTTTCATTCCAGTTTCGCATCGTTGTCTTGTTCCTATTCAATTTGGATCTTATAAAGACACACTCTGGTGTGATGTTGTTCCCATGGATGTTGGCTATACGAGTGGCTAGTTATGCCTTTTGAGTTAACTAACGCCCCAAGCACCTTCATGCGTATGATGACCCAAGTGTTGAGGCCCTTCATGGGGAAGTTCCTAGTCGTATACTTCGATGATATCTTGATTTATAGCATGACCAAGGAACAACACCTCAACCATTCGAGGCAAGTTTGTGGGATCCTTAGAGTCGAGAAATTGTACGCTAACCTAAAGAAGTGTGTGTTTTTGTCTAGTAGTGTTATCTTCTTAGGCTTTATTATGTCAGCTAAGGGCGTATCGGCAGATCCCGATAAGGTCAAGGCCATAGTCAATTGGCCTGAACCCTACAATATTCATGAGGTGCGCAGCTTTCACGGCTTCGCCACCTTCTATAGGTGGTTCATTCGAGGTTTCAATTCCATTATGGCTCCCATCACGAATTGCATAAAAAAAATGAGAGTTTTAATGGACAAAGGCAGCCTCGAAGGCCTTCAAGGAGATAAAGGTCAAGATGACCGAAGCTCCAGTCACGCGAATTCCGGATTTTTCAAAAGCTTTTGAAGTCGCATGTGACGCGTCAGGAGTCGGCATAGGAAGAATACTTAGTCAGGAAGGGCACCCTGTCGCCTTTTTTAGTAAGAAACTGAATGAGGCGAAGCAAAAATATTCCACCTATGACAAAGAGTTCTATGCGGTAGTGCAATCACTGCGCCATTAGCGTCATTACCTATTGTCGCAAGAATTCATCTTATTCTCAGATCACGAGGCCTTGAGATATCTGAACTCTTAGAAGAAATTAAACCCTAGGCATGCCAAGTGGGTTCAATTCCTTCAAAAGTACACTTTTGTGCTTAAGCACAAGGCCGATGTAGAGAATAAGTCTACCAACGCGTTGAGTCGTCGAGTCGCGTTACTCAATTCCATAAGTGTCAAAGTCACGGGCCTCGAGCGCATCAAAGAAGATTATTCTGAGTGTCCAGATTTTTTAGTTGTGTACGCGTCGTTGTTAAAGAGTCCGTCAAGAGCTAGTAGTGAGTACTTGATTTTAAACGGGTATTTGTTTAGAAGTGACCGCTTGTGCATACCACGCACCTCCCTCCACGATTTTCTTTTCTAGGAGTTACATTCAAGAGGGGTCGCGGGTCATTTCGGTCAAGACAAGACCATTGCCCTAGAGGAGGATAAGTTTCATTGGCCAAGCCTCAAGCGAGACATGGCCAAAATTATAGGGCAGTGTTGTACTTGTCAACTGGCAATGCAAAAGAAACAAAATACAGGATTATACACACCTTTTACAGTTCCATTCATCCCTTGGAAGGACATCAGTATGGATTTCGTGCTTGGACTCCTCAAGACTATTCGGAAACACGATTCCATATTTGTTTTCGTGGACCGTTTTTCTAAAATAGCTCACTTCATTCCTTGTTTTAAGACCTCGGACGCATCTCATGTTGCCAAGTTGTTCTTTAGTGAAGTCGTCAAACTGCATGGGTTACCAAAAACCATAGTGTCTGACCGTGACGTGCGATTCATGAGTTACTTTTGGAAGACACTATGGCACATGATGAATACTAGGCTCCAATTTTCGTCTGCCTACCACCCTCAGACTGATGGCCAGACTGAGGTGGTCAATAGGAGCTTATGGAGTTTACTCAGATGTTTAGTAGGGGAGCACACCAGGACATGAGACACCGTACTACCTATAGCCGAGTTTGCATTTAATAGTGTAACGCTCCGGATTTTTGCCAACCTGGAGTTAGACATCCTTAGGCAATGAGTCGATCATAATACCTTAATTGACTTCTCAAAACTCAATCTTAAAGCCTCAAATCCCTTTTTAACTCATTTCCTTCAAAATCTCACATTTCCTTCAAAATCTCACCTTTCACCACCTTATTCTTCAAATTTTTCCAAGTACTTTATATTAGACACTAATCCTAAAGTTTAGGTGATGATGAACCATACTTAAACTAAAATTTACTATAAATAGTAAATAAATAAATAAAATGGGCTTTTGACCATTAACCTTATGGAATCTCATAAAACAAATAGGTTATTTGAATAGAGCAGCTTCTCCTACCCCAAAATCATATATTGTATGTCGAATAACTCATTCCGGTTTCCAAAATACACTTGTTTCAAATATCGGACGATGAAACCACCACCAAGCAGGTCAGCGAGTCGGCGATGGCATCACCGGATCGGCGAGCCCTCGCCGTCCAGTGGGCTGGGTGGGCCGCTGCAGGCCGGGCGGCCCGTTTTCTGCCATTTTCTGTAGTTTTTCATCCCGACTTCAAAAAGTCCTATCTCCCTCAATATAACTCTGATTTAAGTGATTCAAAAGCCAGATTGAAGCTTGATAAGTCTAATTTCATATAAAAATAACTGAAAAATATAATAAAAATTTTAATGTAGTTAAATATAGGCAGTTGTGACAACTGTCCAAGAATCATCAGTTTGGACAGTTGCTGCTTCTAGAATTTTTAGAATTTTTCTACAACACGAAATCTAATGAAATTTGGTAAAGGTGAAGTAGACTTGATGACGAACTACTAGAAAAATAATTAAAATAATATACAAATTAAAAGTGTTAGAAAGAGACGTAGAACTGCCCTAGGACCTTATTCTGTCGTAATTATGGCATGATTTAGTTAAGTACTAAACTAAATAATCTGCAAAATTACCTTGAATCACTTTCAATACGAACTACAAGACCCAAAACTTGTAGAAACGTTAACGCTACATTACCCTGAAATCTAGGATCAATCTCTAAACCCGATTGCTCTTGGGAGCACACCGAAACTCCGTATCGGACTTGGACCGCGCGTCGAAAGTCCGTTGACCATGAAGCTATATGCTTATGACCGCTTTACTGGGCTTGACCGTCAGAATCTGAGCCAAATACACCCTTGGATCAGGGAAAATTTCATACACATGTCAGTGTACTTGTGGCCCTGATCGAGTGGCAGTGACCGTTGAACTAAAACTGGTCCGCCACGGTCGATCCACAAATCCGATCGGACCAAAACTTTAACTCGACCTAGATCCAATGCCAGGGAGCTTACGTCCGACCGCACGCAGAAAATGGGCCTCCAGAAATGCTCCGTTGGATCGAAACAGCCCCCATTTGGCTGTAACCTAAGTATACCTTAGCCCTAGGGTCATTCCTGTCAGTTTTGAGCCTATATAAGGACCTTAAACCCTCTCTCTCTCTCTCTCATTCCATATGAATTCCTAACACTAGGAGAGAAGAGAGAAAAGAGAAGGAAAGAGAGAAAGTGGGAGACCGTCCCTGGGATCCTTCCCTATCGCTCCACGGGCTGAATCAACCCATCTGTATCGCTATTCCGGCGATTCCGACTCCGTACTTGGGTAAGAAATCCTAACCCTAAGTTGTTCTAGGGATCTAAATAGATTAGATGGTTTAATGGCTAACCTATTTCATGATATAGGTTGCCGTTGTGCCGTAGACAAAGGCTTAGTGTTTAAACTGAGTTTGTTACGAGTCTACCGGCGAAAGGTGTGGACTATAAATGTTTAGGTTATGGTTTTCAAGGCTTTCAATGTCAGTTAATGATTTATAACTGACTTGGTTGCCGTTTCACATGCTAGATACGTCGTTTCCCTCGCTTTACAGATATATATGAGTTATGTTGAATACAGTGTAATTCATGTGTTTGTTGAAATGTTTGAATAGGTATGGAATTTGGACTCGTGCTAGCCATGATTATTTGTCATGGATATATGATTGTTGTATATGTGACAACTCCTTGGTGAAAGGATTTGCCCTAATACATGTTAGGACCAACATGCGTCATGTATGTTGAAGTGTGTAGTCTAAGTGTTTGTAAAAATGTTCGAATGAATATGGAATTATGATTTATGCTTGCCATGATTGTTGGTTGCTAATGCATGATCGTTGTATGCGTAGCAACTCCTTCGTGATAGGATTCGCTACTATATGTATTTTTCATAACTTATTCCATGTACGTAATATGTGTAGCCTAAGTGTTTGATAAAATGCCTAAGTGAGAAAATGCTTAATGTAATGTACTTAATGAGGGTGTTGAGATAGGATTCTCAATCCCCTTATCTAGGGCTACAGTTTCCTTCATGTAATCTATTTTACTACTATGTGATTTGTGAATGCTCATATACGTTAACATGTATTCTATGTGTTCGTTGAAATACTGATATGGGATCAATATTTAATTGTGTTGTTACATGCTGTCTTGGCTATTACATTTGAATGTTATTGATCTAAAGTGTGTTTGGGACTATGGTATAGTCCAGGCAATCGGTAACAGATCCTGATTTGTGGCTGAAGTTGTTTCGCCACACGAGACGTGTTCGATGAATCCAAGTCGTACTTGGGTTGTCGACAGTGGTTAGGCCACACGGAGTGCTTACGCACTTCATGTCGATCAACTCGATGTGCGCTCGTATTAGTCGAGCTCATCAAGTAACCCGATTGACCCAATGTATGTTCACCATGTATGGACGCTACTGCTTGAATCTAAGGTACTAAACTCACCAGTGAAAATCCCGTTAACCTTGGTACCTCGATCCGCTAAGACCCATGAGCCGAACATGGTGGTATGGGATACCGTGGTCGAGCTGTCGGCCTACGCTGGGGCGACGAGCCTCTCTGTAGTGACCAGTGAGCAACACCGCCTCGTGAGCCGAATACGGTGGTATAGAACACTGTATTCGAGCTGCCGGCCTACACTGATCAGGTGACGAGCCCTTTGTAGTGACCTTGAGCATACTCTGAGACTGCGTTAAGGCGACGAGCCTTTCCATAGCAACTAGAGTATAAACTAAGCCTACACTGATCAGGTGACGAGCCCTTTGTAGTGACCTAGAACCGCAACATCGTATGATATTTACTAGGACTGACGACCCTAGAATGGATCATCGTTTGGGAAGTACCTTAGTTTCTCAATCCTGCTGTATGAAAAGGACTAATAAAAACCCGATAATCACGTTCATGCATCGCATTGCACGGTGCTTTGGCGAGGAAGCGCACGTTTACTGGGAGTGTTGCATGTGCGATCGTGAGATGATGTCGCTGAGGGAGTTCAGGCGAGGGCATACATCATTAATACGTATCATCCTTGCATTAACCAGGGTACTTAGGAATGCTTGATTGTATTGCTTTATCATTACTGCGTGACTGAATTGATAACATGTTAACCTTTGCTTTATAGCTCCACTGAGTTAATCACTCACTCCCACGTTACGGGACAGTGTTTTAAACACCAACCAGACTTTGTTTTAGTTTCAGATGATGGCAATGCTTATGAAGCGGAGCCGGACTTTTATGATGTCGAGGAGGGTTTCTCCTTTATGCAACTATCAGGCAGGTCTATGTAGACCATGTTCTGATCGACGGGGTTACAGGGATGTTGATTAGACGCCATTACACTTGTTATTTTGCACCTTTGGTACACCCACGTATATTCATTTTGTACATTTTTTGGAGTATACGTGTATATATTTAACCTGGTAACATTATCACACTTCGGAGACGTACTGCAGTTCATATATTTTAGACATGTATTATAGTCTTCCACTTGCACTTTCACTTGTCTCTGAAGTATGATATGTTGTTTTGGTATAATCTCATTCATGTTTCACGCACTAATACGGACAACATTTAATCATCATTTTCTACGTTGCATAAGTGATGCGTTGGAACTCGGGAGTTGGGCTCCTGCTCGACCCTCGATTTTTAGGGCGTTACAAATAGTTATGTCAATAGGTCCACAGGTCTAAGTCCTTTTGAAGTCGTTGCTAGTTATAAGCCTAGGAAGCCTATTGATCTTGTCCCTATGTCACTGTCCCATAGGCCGTCAGAGTCTGCAGTCTTTTGCGCATAACATTCATTCATCGCATCAAGAAATCAAGCGAAAGATCACTATTAGTAATAAACATTACAAATTTTCTGCAGACCAGCATAAATATTTCAAGGAATTCAATGTAGGGGACTCTGTGATGATCCACATTAGGCCCGAGCAGTATCCTCAGGGGGCCATTCGTAAATTATATGCGCGTAGCGCTGTACCCTTCAAAATTATAAAACGAAACAATCTCAATGCGTATGTGGTAGATCTTCCACCTTTCATGGGAATTAGTTTTATTTTCAATGTAGAGGATCTAGTTGCTTTTTAGGGGACCCCTGATACTTTGTTTGGCCCTTCACCCACCCATCCTGATTCCCCAGATCTGTCCCTTGATACATGGCCTCTTCCCGACTTTTCTTCCCAGCATCTACCTCCCATACCTAACCTTCACACACCCAGAGAGGAAATAAAGGATATTCTGGACCATCAGATAGTTTCGACGTCGGACGGCAGATTTCAGAAGTACTTGGTTAAATGGAAGTCACGCCCAGCTTCAGACAACACGTGGTTCACTGAGGAGGAGCTTCAGAGACTTGATCTTGACATCTTGGAGCGGTTCAAGAGTTTTGTTTCACCAGTGGCGAAATCTTCGCAGCCGGGGAGAGTTGATGGGGACATCACGCGCATGCGCACACGCACACCCCCTACACACGTATGCAAGGAGGAGGAGGACCCCACCATCAATCTAGATCGATGACGACGTCCAGGGAGGGTCTTTGAGTTAGAGGACTGTGTTTTGGTTCGTTGGAGTGGGCCCGAGAGTCAAGTAAAGCCCATCATGGGATCTCATGATCGTGGCCCACAAGTCTGATTAATCTCATATTTTAGGTTTGGCTTAATAATGTTATTTAGAATATCATGGATAGTTTAGATTTCTTTAATTAGTTTTTATTTTTGTTTACTTCATCGCTAAGTAATAAGTTGCGCACATGGCGCGAGTTTTGGAGTATAGGATTTTCTTATAAATAGGCACCCCTTGTAGCTTTTTGATTCATTGAAGTTTAATAAAAAAATCCTACGTTTTTTCTACTCTGAATTCTCAGTTGTGGAAATCCAATTGGGTATGAAACCCTCCTTTCATCGAAGAGCTAACTACCGTGATGCGAAGCCACATCTATCCCGATCCGCCCCTACCATCTATCATCCATACTTACCACCTTCTACACCCATCCTAGCCTCGAATCCATCAACTTTTGCAGCAGTTCTTCTCCCTACAGCTGATTTTCAAAATCTGGCCCTACGAGAGGGCTGAAACTTGGATGGAGCACCACGCAGAGGCTGCGCATCCGATTGACACGAAACTCGGGGGTTTTAAAGCCCTCCCCTGGCCGACCAGAGCCAAGGATGCACTTTCCGCATTCAGCGCTCCCTCGCACGTGCGGCTAAGCCCCTACGCAGGTACGACAAGCCTGGCCCGTTGTCCGCGCGCGAAAGACCGTATCCAGGTTCAGATTTCCTGCCTATTTTACTCCTCGCATACCTATTTCCCTAACCCTAACCCCAGATTGCATTACTTTCAATTTATTTACCCCTTTTCTAATCCTAAGGTTCTCTGAACTGAAACTGGTGAATCCCTTGGATTAGGGACTGATTGTTGTGCATGTGTGGATGAGTTTTACTTCCCTTTGATTATCATTTGGCTCATAATTTTTATTGATTCAGCCCTAACATGTGTAGACCTGGACCCATATAGATTCCCCTTGCTTGAATGTTTGAACTTATGTGTGGGATGTGGAAATTTTATGTCAATGTTTCTGAATTAGTTTGATCTAAAGCCTGAAATCTTGCATATCATAGTTAATTTTCTTGTCCTGCATCATTTTGACATTCAAAAACTAAAACAAAGAAATCAAAATATCCTTTTCATCACTCATCATAATTGAATACCACTTTTTCCAATGTGATTCTACGCAAGGTAAAAATAACATAAATTATTAAAGGATTCTTCTATGATTTCTAAGGTAAATTTCTTGAAAAAAAAAAAATAATAAAGGAAAGACAACAATCCTTTTACGCTACCATGGTATGTATAACTTTTCTTGGTGCATATTGATGCGAAACGGATATTTGAAGAGGTTTTTCTGCTGCTTTTTTTTTGAAGAAGAAGAAGAATAAGAAGAAGAAGAAGAAGAAAATCAGAAAAAGTCGTACGATTTACAATACAATTTGTGAATCAATACGATTCAACCTCTATTACCATATGCTAACAAAAACGATATTGACAACATTGGCAGTTCCTCTCATCTTCAAGAGACTGTGTGCAATCTGGGCATGCAAGACATTTATTGTAACACCCCAGATTTTTGCCACTTGGAATTAGACGTCCTTAGGCAATGGGTCGATCCTAACAACTTATTAATTTCTCAAAACTCAATCCCAAACTCCAAAATCCCTTTTTTTTTAACTCATTTCCTTCAAAATCTCACCTTTCACCACCCTATTCTTCAAATTTTTCTAAGTACTTTCATATCAGACACAAATCCTAAAGTTTAGGTGATGAAGAACAATACTTAAATTAAATTACCATAAATAGTAAATAAATAAATAAAACAGGTTTTTGACCATTAATATTTTGGAATCTCACGAAATAAATAAGTTATTTGAATAGATCAGCTTCTCCTATCCCAAAATCATATGTTGCATATCGAATAACTCATCCCGATTTCCAAGATACGCCCATTTCAAAAATTGCATGGCGAGAACACCACTAGACAGTCCAGCGGACCGTGGCGCCGCCGCGGTCCAACTGGCCAGGCGGCCCGTTTTCTGCCCCATTTTTCTGTAATTTTCATCCGACTTTGAAAAGTCGTATCTCCCTCGTTATAACTCCAATTTAGGTGATTCAAAAGCCAAATTGAAGCTTGATAAGTCTAGTTTCATATAAAAATAAGTGAAAAATACAATAAAAATTTTAATATAGTTTAATCCAGGTTGATGTGGCAACTGTCCAAAAGTTATTAGTTTGGACAACGTGAATACTTTTGGAAATAAAATCTAAACTTAAGTAAACTAAGACGTGTCACTTGTGGGCCAAATATAAGGATTCAGACAGTCAGAATCTGACCCAAATACACCCTCGGCTCAGGAGAAATTTCCCACACATGTCAGTATACTTGTAGCCCTGATCGAGTACCGGTGACCGTTGAACTGAAACTGGTCCGCCATAGTCGATCTGTAAATCTGATCAGACCAAAAACTTAACTCGACCTAGATCCAATGTCAGAGAGCTTAAGTCCGACCGCACGCAGAAAGGGGGCCTCTAGAAGTGCTCCGTTGAGCCGAAACAGATGGGTTTTGGCTATAACATAAGTATACCTTGGCCCTGGGGCCATTCCCATCAGTTTTGGGCCTATATAAGGGCCTTAAACCCTCTCATTCATTCCATACAAATTTGGGGTAAACCCTAGGAGAGAGAAGGGAGAAAAGAGAGAGAAAGTGAGAAAGAAGTTGGTGCAGATTCCTGGGATTCTTCCCTGCTAATCCACCTGCTGAAACACCACTCCCGTGTAGTTCTTCCGGTGTTTCCAACACCGTACTTGGATAAGAAAGCCTAACCCTAATCCGTTCTAAGGTTTCAAATGGTCTAAGTGATGAAATAGCTAACCTATTGCATGCTATAGGTGGCCCTCGTGTCGTAGACAACGACTTGGCTTACAAACTGAGTTCAATATGCGTTTACCGGCGTAAGGTGCGGACTATAGACGTATAGGTTATGGTTTTCAAAGCTTTCAATGTCGGTTAATGATAGATTCCTGACGTGGATGCTATTTCACATGCAAAATGCGATGTCTGTTTTGCGTTTCAGTTATATACGAACTATGTGGAGTTTAGCGTATTCTTTGTATTTGTAAAAAGTACCGTATACGTATGAAATTTGAAAGTGTGTTTGCTATGATTAATTGCCATGTGTATATACTAGTTATGCGTGTAACAACTCCTTGGCGAAAGGATTCGCCGTAATATATGTTTGGGCCAACTTACGTTATGTAGACTAATAAGTGTAGTCTAGGTGTTTGTGAAAATGCTTGTATAAGTAAGTACTTAGGAGATAGTGTTTTAGGTGGGTGTTGAGATAGGATTCTCAACTACCTTAGGGATGTGTACGATTTCCTCCATGCAAGTTGTTTAGTTTCTTCGCTTTACTTGTGAAAGGCATGTGTATGGATTCTTGTTTATGTTGCATCTTATAACATGCTCGATAATATGATTGGACTACTTGGTTACTCCTGTTTTGACTACTTCACATGCTTATTGGTTAAGGCTGAATGTGTATGGGGCTATGCTATGGTCCAGGCAATCGGTAGCAGGCTTTGAGTTCGTGGCTGAGATTTGTTTGCCACGTAGGACGTGTTTGACGAACCCAAGTCGTACTAGAGTTATCGGCAGTGGTTAGGCCACACGGAGTGTTTACGCACTTCATGTCGATCAACTTAAGGTGCGCTCGTGCTAGTCGAGCTCGTCAAGTAACCCGATTGACCCGATGTGTGTTCACCATGTATGGACGCCACTGCTTGAACCTAAGGTACCAAACTCACCAGTGAAATCCCGTTTAACCTTGGTACCTCGATCCGCTAAGACTTATGAGCCGGACATGGTGGTATGGGACACTGTGGTTGAGCTGTCGGCCTACGCCGAGGCGACGAGCCTACCCGTAGTGACCAGTGAGCAACCAAAGCTCGTGAGCCGAATACGGTGGTATGAGACGCTGTATTCGAGCTGTCGGCCTACACTGATCAGGTGACGAGCCCTTTGTAGTGACCTCGAGCGTACTCTTAGTCTACGTGGAGGCGACGACCCTTCCGTAGCAACAAGAGTATAAACTAGGCCTGCACTGATCAGGTGACGAGCCCCTTGCAGCGACCTAGAACCGCAACATCGTATGAGATTTACTAGGACTGACGACCCTAGAATGGATCATTGTTTAGGTATTAATATAAGGGAGATACCTTAGTTTCCCAATCCTGCTGTATGAATAAATCTAAGTAATAATCTGGCTAATCACGTGCATGCACCGCATTGCATGTGCTTTGGCGAGGAAGAGCACTTTCGGGTGATTGTCATGCGCGCCGTAAGATGAAGACGCTGAGGGAGTGCAGGCGAGGGCATGCATCATTCTTACATACCATTTTGCATTAATCAGAGTACCTAGGGATGTTTAATTGTATTGCTTTATCATTACTGCTTGACTGAATTGATAACATGTTAACCTTTGCTTTATTGTTCCACTGAGTTGATCACTCACTCCCACGTTCTGGGACGGTGTTTTAAACACCAACCAGACCCTGTTGTAGTTTCAGATGAGGGCGCAACCTGCGAGGCGGAGCTAGATTTTGAGGATGATGAGGAGGCATTCTCGTACATGCAGTATTCAGGCGGGTTCATGTGATCCGTGTCCTGATCGACGGGATTTCTAGGATGCTGATTAGTTGACATTACCCTTTTTTGAATATTTTGGAATTTTAAATATAATTATTGACCTGGCAACGCATACATACTTTGGGGACCTATACTGGTTTATAAGTTATACTTGTTCATTTCAGTCTTCCGCTTGCGTATTACAACTGTCCCTGGATTATGTTTTGCTGATTTGGCTTAATCTCACTCATGTTTAATGCACTAATACAGACAACATTTAATCATCATTATCTATGTTGCATAAGTGATGCGTTGAAACTCGGGAGTTGAGTTTATGCTCGACCCCCGATTTTCAGGGCGTTACATTTATGCTCCAGCGTGAGGGAGAGATATTGTGTATTTGTGGGAGTGTATACTGAATTGGGTGCTCCTGCAGTAAGCTGTTATAAAAAAATAATAATAATAAATAAAAACATTATGTTATATTTGTTCGGTTAATATTAGGATCTTATTAATAAAAAGTTTAAAGGAGAGAATCAAATATTATTTGTGCTCCTTCCCTCTCCTTGGTTTGCCTCTTTTCCTCTTCCTTCTCCCTCTCTTCGATTTGCCTCTTTTCCTCTGCCTTCCCTACCATGAAATCTAGCAATTCATAACCATTAAGACATACACAATGTTTTAAATATCGACGATATCGGCCGATATATCCCACGATATATCTTGTATCCCACCTATGCGATACGAAACATACAAGTAGTGCCAATATATCCCACATGTTCAATCCGGTGAGCATTTTCAATTTTTGATCCCATTTTTTGTTGAAATTATGTTAAATCAGTGTCAAATAGTTACAAATCCATTGGTTCTTCATGTTTTGCATGAAAAATTATGAAGTTGGTTCTTCATGTTTTGCATGTTTCTTTTTTTTTTTGAAATTTTCCTTCGACTAGTTGTCAATTGAGACTAATTTCGAAGTACTTAGGAGTATTTTATGAAATGACCATCACATACACTTTAATTTTGAAATTTGAGTGTAGGTAGTCCGATTTGGAGAAAATTGGGAAATTTTCAATATTTTCCCAATTTCTCCCAACTTGTTGCAATGTTGCACTCCAAACATGAAATCAAGCATGTATGAGGGTTGATCTACTTATTTGTCAAGTCCTTGTCAATTTTCAAGAAGTAAAAATCATTTTTTAATTAAAAATTAATTAAAATATTATTAAATTATTATTTTTTTTTTAAATTTCCCTTCAACTAGCTGTCAATTAAGACTAATTTCGAAGTATTTAGGAGTGTTTGATGAAATGGCCATCACATACACTCTAAATTGTTTGAGAGGTTATAATTTAAAGGTGTGTGTTGAGGTCTTTTTTAACAATCCATCAAGTTTCATTGAAAAATTCAACCATTTTCCCAATGTTTCCCAAAAAGTGCGACAAATTACCCAATACAAACGATTTATCCCATGTGATAACTGATACATTATTGTATCCCAAAGATGCGATACATAACGCGATACCAACATTTCAAACACTGGACATACAATACCCCATTGCGTATGTAAATGTATAGACTGTGTCCAGTGTTTGAATTATCTCCGATATTATCGAAATATCTCCGATATTATCTTTATCTCAAGCTCAGCGATACCGATAACACTGGTAGCAATACCAATAACGCTGGTAGTATCAGAAATTCCAAGTATTAGCAATGTATCGATAAGTATCGCCAACGTATCAATATCGCTAATGTAATCGTTAATATTTTCAACTATGTAAATTCTAGGTGTTGCTTGTGTTGCCAATGCATCAATATCACCAATGTATCGCCAATATTTTCGATTATGTAAATTGTAGGTAATGCTTGTATCATAAGTGTATTGACGATATTTCAATAATATCGCCAACATATTGATATCATCAAAATTTTGTTTATTAGAAAAAAATTTTATTTCAAATTTTTTTTCATGGTATGGTTGTATGTAGTGTTCAATTTGTCATTGATAATATTGATAATATTTTGATATTATCAATATCACAACATGCGAGATATTGAGACCAGTGTTTAAATTATCGGCAACAATATCGAATTGTCGCCGATAATATCAGTATCGCTGGCTAAGCGATACCGAAAACCCATTTATTCGAATCGTTGCTAGATATCATCGATAATGTCACCGATATTTTCGAAATATCACCAATGTTTTCGAATGGTGGGAACTGTAGCCAACGAGAGATGTTTTCGACGATAGAATCGTCGAAATCAAAAACAAAAAACACAAGAAAATACCTATTTTTCGCCCGGATCTAGTTGAAGACGAAATTTTCAAGAGCTTCATGGATGTTGAGTGCAGATCGACAACTTTCCGGTAAGGTTCAACCCCAAAAAAATCGGTTTTTCCGGCGAAAAATCCTCCGCCAGCTTCTCAAGAAAAAATCGGCTTGCGGGCTATGAAAATCTTAAGATTTTGTTGGAAAATAGAGGTTCTTTTTTAATTTTGGGATGAGGGAGAGGGATTTTCGGGTTGAAAATCCAGAGATTTTGGTGGGAAGGAGAGGATTTTCGGAGTTTTTACGAAAATTGGGGATGGGATTTCATTTTAAATGGGGGTTTGGCTTTTGACTCCGTGGGCCCCAACATGATGCATTTGTTGTATCCATGCTGTCCATTAATTTTTAAATATCATTTTAGAGCCTGATCCAAAAAAAAAAGGTAGATCTAAAACTCAGGCGGACCACACCATGGGAAAACAATAGTCATTAAATGTCCACCATTTAAAACCTCCTGGGGCCCACCGTAATGTTTATTTGATATCAAAGTTGTTGATTAGGTCTTAAATACCTGGGTGAAGGGAAAAAATAAATATCAGCTTGATCCAAAACTTTCGTAGCCCACAAGAAGTTTTTAATGGTAGACCGTATACGTTCAATCAACATTGTGTGGTCCACTTGAGATTTTGATCCATCTCATTTTTGGACTGTTATCATAATATGATCTAGAAAAATGGACCGACGGAATGGATTAAACATATGCATCATGGTGGGACCACAGAGCATGGACCAGTGGCGAGGCTTTAAATCGAATTGCGTAATGAGCTACTCAGCACGCTTTTATGGTAACTCGGTACGCTTTTATGGTAGTGAGTCAACTCATTTGGGCCCACTGTTAATGTATGTGATTTATCCACACCTTTTATCCATTTTTTCTGCTAATTTTAGTGGTTGATCCCAAAATTTAAGTAAATCCCAAGCTCAAATGGACCATACCATGGGAAACAGTGTAGAATAATGATTTTCACCGTTGAAACCTTGTTAGGGCCCAACTATGTTTATTTGTCATCCAACCTATTCATAAGGTTCAACAGACCTGGATGAAGTGAAAACACGAATATCAGTTTGAGGAAAAGCTTCTATGGCCTCCATGAAATTTTCAATGGTAGAGGTTCAATCACATTGTTTCGGTGTGATCCACTTGAGCTTTTTATATTCTTCCGTTTTGTGGTAAAGCCATAAAATTATGTGTTAAAATGGATGAACAGAGTGGATGAAATAAATAAATAATGGTGGACCCCATAGTGTTTACTCAGTACACTAAGGGTACTGAATAACTCAGTACGCAATCCGCTTCCTACCGGAACCGGATTGGCTGGTGTACCTCACACCAGCTATATATCTGGTGTATTGACATCAGCAAGTTCTGTGGGTCTGATCATGAGGTATGTGTTATATCCAAACCGTCCATCCATTTGGCGTGCTCATCATAAGACTTGAGATGAAAAATAAGATAGATCTAACTATCAAGTAGACCACACTGAAAAAAAAAAAAAAAAAAAAGTGGGAGATTAAATGTCTACCATTGAAACCCTTTTTGGGGTCAGAGAAGTTTTGGATCAATATGAAATTTGTTTTTCCTCTTCATTCTGGCCTTTGTGACCTAATGGACAGATTGGATGGAAAATAAACGTTATGGCAGGCCCTACGAATTGTTTAACAGTGAAAATCATTATCTCTACTGCTATTTGTGGTGTGGTCCAGATGATCTTTGGATATGATTCATTTTTTGGATAATGCTCTAAAATGATCTATAAAAATAGATGAACGGTATAGATATAATAAATACATCACTATAGGTGCAGGTAACTTTGATCTACTTTGAACCGTCCGTACAAGAGGAGCGTCAGTGCTCAGCTTCGCATGACACGTACCTACAGCAGCTATATAGCTGGTGTGTGGTACACCAGCCAATCCGCTTCTGCTTTGCGCACCTCCGTACACAGAACTTTTACTGAACCGCTGAAACTGTGGGACCCACAAAAGTCAGGTCATGTCCTAAAACCAGATTGATTGGAAGATTCCCGTGGGATCCACAGAAGACACTCCCCTACCATGATGCATGTGTTGTATCCATACCATCCATCCATTTGGAGAGATTGTTTTATGGCATGAGAAAAATAATGAGATAGACATAAAGCTTAAGTGGACCCCACCATAGAAAACAGTGGAGACTATGACATCCACCGTTCAAAACTTCTTAGGGGCCACAGAAGTTTCCGATCAAGCTTATATTTTTGTTTTCACTTTCATCTATCCCTATGTTAACTTGTGAATAGGTTGGATCTAAAAAATACATCATGGTGGGCCCTATAAATGTTTCAACTGAATAGGCCGGATCTAAAAAATACATCATGGTGGGCCCTATAAATGTTTCAATGATGGGTGTGACTGATCCCACGGTTTTATGTGATGGGTCCACTTGAACTTTAGATTTATCTCATTATTCTTGTAAGCTTGCATTTGTATTATATAAACTAATTTTGATTACTATTTGAGTGATTTCTTACGACAACGCATGCCTTTTGGCCCCCATTAAATGGAAACAAATTATTTAATACATTTTTTTTTGCAATTTTTTCATTCCTGAATATGTAAATATGTGTATTTAGGCATGTCCTGAAGTTTCACTCAAAAATTCCACCATTTTCTCCATATTTCCCCCTTTTTCCCTGCATTTTTTATTATCGGCGATAACAATATTATATCTTTAGCGATACCTACAACTCGAACACTGATTGAGACCACAATCTTTCGTTTCCTTTTCAATTATTGATGATTTCTTAGTGAAATATCACATGTTGTTGATATTTGGCAATATCGATGGATGTTTGTATGGAAGGTTGGAGGGTTAAATAGACCGGAGGGGATGGTTGGACTGATTTCTTACAATAACGCATGCTTTTCAGGCCCCATTAAATGGAAACTTTTTATGTATGCTTCTTTCTTTTTTTTTTTGCAATTTTTTTATTTATAAATATGCAAATATGTACATTTTAACGTCTCCTTAAGTTTCGCTGAAAATTACACCGTTTTTCCTATGTTTCCCCGCATTTCCGGTTATCAGCGATATTGATATTGTTTTCGTATCCCTGGCTAGCGATACCGATACTTCTAACACTGACTGTGTCATATAATGACCACCTATTCTCCTTCCTTCCCTGATTTCCAACCTCAACATGTCATAAAACCTGTCTACAAACAAATTACCTTACACAATCCAGCTACAAATACCACTACTAACAACAAATAAAGACTCCATAGAAATTAAACACCAATCTTAAGACACAAGATACATTCCTAACTTGGGACCCCTAATATAGTCATCCAAATCTCCCAAATGTCAACATATTGGACCCTTGTAACCAATGGGATTTCTTACGAGGGTTCTAAACATGCCTTTTTCTGAATGATTAAGATCACTCCTATTAAAACCAAACAAAAGAGAGCTACAAACCAATAAAAGGAAAAAGAGTAAGGGGAGGTTGATGTGATAACATCCTACTACCCTAGAGACGAAAGCCAAGAGAGATCTCCATTATAGACACAACCAGAACGGGGCAACCCAAAGCTGAAGTAAACATCTGACCCTTCACCAAGAGGGTTGAATCTGCTTAAGAGGTTCTATTACTGAATGTCCTGTTGTAGAGTTCTTTCCAGATAGACCATATGACAGCAAGCAATGTGCACACCACACATGTTTCAAATGTCAGACTTGGACTCCCCATTTCCAAGTTTGCGTAAGTGCAGCGAGGGAGTTTGGCATTAACCATCACAAACCAAACATCACGAAGATGAACAACCAAATTCTGGCAACGTTGTGATTTTTTTTCTTCTTTTTCTTTTTTTATGATTGCAAGTTTTCTTAAAGGGAGCAAAGCAACCCAAAAACAGAAAAGAAAAACAACGAAACGTAAAGAAAATGAAAGAAAAACAAAAAGGCAACAAAATAGCAAGAAAAACAAAAACCTAAACCAACTATACAACAAAACAAAAACCTAAACCAACGATACAACTTGAACAACTATACAAATCGAAAACCAAACAAACGAGGACCTGAAACAGAAAACAGCCCAAGGAAAAGAAGAGAGCATTCCTAAGATTTAAGAGCCTGCAACCATTCTTCTGCATTGCTGAAAATCAAATCGGAGACTCTAGAAGAGGAGGGGAGGTCATGGAAACAGCGGCCATTTCTTTCCCTCCAAATTCCCCAAAGGACAGCAAGGCCACACAGATGCCACAGAGATTTGTCTTCTTTGTTAGAACAGCCTGCGTGCCAGGTTAAAAGCAAGCCAACCACATCTTCAGGCAAAACCCACTGAGCATTGAATTTGAGGAGGATGGCAGACCACTCGTCTCTGGCAAAAGGGCAGTGAAGAAATAGATGGCTAATGGATTCGGTGTCGAATAGGCATAGGATGCAGATGTTAGGGAGAATCATGCCTCAGCATTGGAGATTGTCCACCATGAGGATTTTGCCTCTCACAAGGAGTCAACCAAACGCGGCTATTTTCAGTGGGTTACCATAGAGCCACGCATCAGAAGGGAAGTGCGAAGGAGGAGAATGGGAAGAACCCTGAATCTTTTGAAGTAAACACTTGGTAGAGAAACGACTGGACGAGGAGAGCAAATAGGTTAAGGTGTCCTCAACTCCCAAGGCTGGTTGGATTCCATCCAAAAGCTTTAGCTCTCTCAGGAAATCTTCCAATTCTTCATATGCCAACGATCTCCTACAAGGATGACAGCAAACCCTATTAGAAAAGCAATCCTAAACCGAAGCAAAGAGATTAGAAGACATTCTAGCTAATTTGGGGACGAGAGTTTGTAGGGGGCTCTCAGAAATCCAATGGTCCACCCAAAACCTAATTCAATTGCCATCGCCTAAGGCAAAGGAGAAGCCATCAAACGCCAAAGATTTGAAAGAAGCAATGACTTTCCACATAGGCAATGACCTATAAAGAGAAGAAGCTTTAATAAAAACAACCTCCCCGATCGGTGCCATACTTACAAACCATGATCTCGCGCCACCAAAACCCCGCTTCAAAACCAAATCCCCAAATCCATTTACCTAAAAGGGTGGCATTAACATTAGCCAAGACCTTTATACCAGTACCCCTTCAGCATAGAAGAAGAAGAAATTGGTGACTATCAGAGTTTCCATTCTAGAGGAATTACATCGAAGTTGTTCAAGCTGAAGCAAGATTGACTGCAAACAACGATACAATAAGAGGAAGTATGTGGGGAGATTGGACAAAGCCGATTTAGTTAGGGTCAAACGACCCCCAAGGGACAAGAATCAACTTTTCCAAGCAGCAAGCTTACGTTCAATTCTCTTGATAACTACATCCCACAAATGAAAAGGGGGCTTGCCGATACGAAGTGGAAGCCTGACATAACGGGCAAAAAATGACCTAGCTCATACACCTAAATGCCACAGCCAAACCAAAGAGCCATTCTGCCGATATATTGATATCCAACATTTCCCTTTTGTATAGGTTAATTCTGGTGCTTGAAACAACTTAGAAACAACACATAAATTTCCTAACATTAACCACAACACCCTCTAAGGCCTTGCAGAAAAGAAGGGTACCATCCGCAAATTGGATATGGGAGACGGAGGGAGCATAGCAAAGTACCTTGAACCCATTAAACAAACAAACCTCTAAATAGCATTCTGCAAAGGCCTTTTGAGACAATAACAAAAAGAAAGGGGGAGAGGGGATCGCCTTGCCTCAAGCCCCTAGAAGAAGAGAAGAAACCTTTTGGAGAGCCATTGATGAGCACCGAAAAAGAAGATGAGGAGATGCAGGAATAGATCCAGGTCCATTTCTGGCCAAAGCCAAGGCAGCCAGGATATAATCCAAGCAAGCCCAATCAATGCGATCGAATGCTTTTTCAATGTCCAATATACAAACCAAACCACTATGCTCACCTCTATTATGAGAATCGATAAGCTCATGAGCCCAAAGGGTGCAATCTAAAATCAAACGGTTAGCTAAAAGGCCCCCTAAGCATAAGAGATAACATTGCAAAGGATTGGACAAAGCCTAAAAGCTAAACATTAGATAGAATTTTGTTCGGAGCCCCTAGAAAGCGGATAGGCTGAAAGTCTTTGAGATCAACGGCATATTCAATTTTGGGAATGAGAGCAATAAGGGAAGTTCCAAATATTCTTCCTCGACAATGCCCAAAAGACTTGAAAAAAGGCAAAAAGGAATCTTTTGGGGCCAAGGGATTTGTCTTCGCCAAGGGAGAAGACTGCTACCCTAATTTCATATTCCAAAAAAGGGGATTCAAGGAAAGAAGCCTCCTCAACAAAGATCTAAGAAAATTCCAAATTATCCAACCAAGGCCTCGTCCAATCATCAGTTGAGAGGATATTAGAAAAGGAGGAGGTAATGCTATCACAAACCTGCTGCTTCTTATCAACCAAGGATCCTTTAACCGAAACGCTACTAACCTTATGGGATCGGGATCTAGCACTAGCAATCGCATGGAAATAATGAGTGTTTTTGTCATCTGCAAAGAACCAAAGGGCTCCAGATCGCTACCTCCATTTGATCTCATCTTGAATGATCAACTTGGAATATTCCATTCGTAGGGAAGACCTTAGATTAAAGTCCACACTAGAAAGTGCGTTTGATTCTTCCTACAAGTCAAGAATCTAAAGGTTCGATAGAACGTTAGAAGCTGCAACCGAGAGATCATCATGAGTCTCTTTTCTCCAATTGATAAGATTGTGTTTTAAGAGTTTAAGTTTCTGACTCGGGACGAAGCTAGGGCTACCAAAGATAAGAAAGGAGTTCCACTAGTCAAAAACTAAGCAAGAAAAGCCATCAAATTCCAACCAGGAAAGATCAAATTTAAAAGACTTCGAGCCCCAACTACCCTCAGAAGATTCCAAAAGAACAGGGCATAGATCCAAAAATGGACAAGGGAGGCCAATCTAGGTAACTAAAGGGAAAGCCTCAATCCAATGAAGGGAAACTAGGTAGCGAACAAGGAAAGAGAGAATAGGGGTCGGCTTGTAACTCTTATATGCTATAAGGTCTTGTTTGGAAAGAACAGCCATCCAAACAAGACCCGTATAACAAATAAAAGTTACATCACATTAATAAATTATTTGTATAGTAAATATATTTCCAATATACTTACTATCACATAATATAAATCATTAATGTATGTGTTATAACTATTATATGCCATTAGGACCTGTTTGGATAGAACTGGCTTGATCGAGTTGGCAAGTGTGGATAATCAAAGAGGGAAGGAAGTGTTGGCTTGGCCCACCATCTTGGAGGACTACGCACACCCCTCTGACCTCTTCTTGTATCCTTTTTTTTTTCATTGAAGGATATATGCACCCAAGCCTTGCCCTTCAAGGCCTTTAAAAAAAAAAAAAAAAAAAAAAAAAAAAAAAAAAAAAAAAAAAAAAAAAAAAAAAAAACATACATACATACATACATATTGGAAAAACAAAATTGGGATTTCATTCATTTTCCTAAATTTTCTTTTTTGATTTATCATAATATTTTAAGAACTTTTATTTTAAGCATGTACAATCTGAAACTTATTATGAGGTTGGGGGATGGTAGACTAAACACTCCTCTTTGTATAGGGTCTCAGTGATATGGAAGGCAGTTGAAAGGTCGTTGCCTAAGTTTAAGGAGAGCATCGGGTTCGCTTTGGGGGATAGAAAGAGGATTTGTTTCTGGATGTACGGATGGAGGAGAGGGTGGTTAAGGAGTTTCCGAGGCTAGCTAGCTTATCCTCGAAGAGAATATTTACATAGATTGTTGTATTTCTATGATCGTTGATCTAGTGGTTTGGACTCCATGTCGAAGGAACCTATCAAATGAGGAAGTCGTCAATCGCATTCGGATCTTGGATCGACTTCAAAGCTATCATCCATCCATTGGTGAGAAAGATCAGTTAGTGTGCAATAAGGAGATGTCGAGTCAGTCTTCAGTTCATTCTTTCTATAAATTGATGCAGGGGTCTTCCTCCCGGAAGAAAAGAGGGTACACTTCGGCACTATAGTGCACCCCTTAAGATAATAGCCTTTGCTTGGTTAGTGGGGAAAAACAAACTGCTCACAATCAATAATCTTCAAAAGAGGAATATGTTGACTCCCAACATTTGTGGGTTGTGCATGAAAAATGCAAAGTCAGTCAATCATATTTTTATTCATAGCCCCTTTGCTAGGAAGGTGTGGGTGTAACGACTCGTAAATTTCCGTACAATGGCTCGAGTACCACCTCGGCCAGAAATCACTTAGGATTAAATCCTTTAAAAAAAAAAATTGACAAAGTTAACTAAGTGTTAAACTAGATTAGCCATGAAATCCGTTTGAATCACTTTAAATACGATCTACAAGACCCAAAACTTGTAGAATCCTTGACGCTAAGTTACCCTAAAATCTAGGATCAAACTCATTACCCGACTGCTCTCGGGAACACATTGAAGCTCCGTATCAGGTCTGGACCGCACATCGGCAGTCCGAATAATACGAGGTTAAGGACTTAGGACCGCCTCGCTGGGCTTGACAGCCATCTCGGAAATCAGACCCAGACAGTGTCCCATGGCTATTCGTTTGAGTCCTGAGCGAAGGAGTGTGAAAACACAAAATTCCTTTACAAAATAAATATCTGGAATAGTGATCTGAGACTTGAAACTTGCGGTCAATTTATAAGAAACCAGACCATCAGAATCTGACCCAAATACACCCTCGGATCAGGAAAAATTTCAGGAACATTTACATGTACTTGGAATTTCGAATCAAGGCCCACTGACCGTTGAACTGAAACTGGTCCGCCACGCGTGATCTGGGAATCCGACTGAGATGAAAACTTAACTCCACGTAGATCGAAGGTTAGTGAGCTTAAGTCCGACTTTTGGCTCAAGGAGGCCCACCAGAAACCCTCTTTTGAGCTGAATTAAAGCCGATTTGGATATAACCCAAGTATACCTTGACCTTAAGTCTACTTTGGAGACTTTTTAGGCTATATAAGGGCCTTAGAACACCCTCTCTCACAGCCATACGAATTTGAAGAAAACCCTAGAGAGAGAAGTGAGAAAAGAGAGTGAAAGAGTGAGAGAAGTGGGAGAATCTCCGTATTGTTGTTTCCTCTCCCTACCCTAGCTCCACCACACCGATCTTGCCGCTTTCCCGGGGATACCGACTCCGTTTCTAGGTAAGAAACCCTAACCCTAACCTGTTTTGGAGTTGTGAAGGGTGTGGGTTATGAAATAGCTAACCTATTTCATGTCTTAGGTTGCCGTTGTGCCTTAGACAAAGCAAGGGTGAACGAACTGACTCCGTTACGCGTTTATCGGTGTAAGGTGAGGACTTTAGGTGTATAGGTTACAGTTTTCAACGCTTTCAATGTCAGATAATGATAGAATCATGATCTGCATGCAATTGCACATGTACAAAAAGTGCTTTCTGTTTTCTGTTTCGATTAAAGATGTAGATTATGGAATTTTACATATTCTAGGTATACGTAGAAATACCGTATACGTATAAATTTTGGAGATGTGTTTGCCATGATTATTTGTTGTATGAATATATGGTATATGGATAAAATACTCATTTGGCGAAAGGAATCGTCATAATACATGTTTGCTTATATACACTATGTATGTTGAAATTGTGTATTCCAGAAAATACCGTATACATATAAATTTTGGAGATGTATTTGCCATGATTATTTGTTGTATGAATATGACATACACGGATAAAATACTAGCTGGCGAAAGGATAGCCCTAGTGTATATTTTACTAACATACATCATGTATGTTGAAATAGTGTACTCTTAAGTGTTTGTGAAAATGCTTGGGAGAGTAAGTGCTTGGATGTTAGTGCCTTAGGTAGGTGTTGAGATGGGGTTCTCAACTACCTTAGAGACATGTATGATTTCCTCTATGTAGTTGTTTACTCTAACCACTCACTTATGAAATATATGTGATTGTATTCCTATTTGTATAGTGCTCCATAATATGCTTTATAACATGCTTTGTAACATGTCTTTTTATAACATGCTTTGTGACATACTTGTTAACATGCTTGAGATGCTTTGTTTATTATGCTTTACACCACATGCTATGAGTAAAGATTGATTGAGTTTGGAACTATGTCTATAGTCCAAGCATTCGGTATCAGACTTGAGGTCGTGGCTGAGATTCATGTCGCTACGAAGGATGTGTTTGACGAACCCGAGTCGTACTTCGGTTGGCGATAGTGGTTGGCCACACGAAGTGCTTCTGCGCTTCATATCGTTTAACTAGTTGTGCGCTCGAGCTAGCTGAGCACGTCAAGTAACCCGATATGTCTAATGTATGTTCACCATGTTTGGTCGTTACTACTTGAACCTAGGGTACCAAACTTACTAGTGGAATCCCGTTAACCATGGTACCTCGATCCGCTAAGACTCATAAGCCGGGCATGGTGGTATGGGACACCATGGTCGAGCTGTCGGCCTACGCTGGGGCCACGTGCCTCCCCGTAGTGACTAGTGAGCAACCTGACTCGTGAGCCGATTATGGTGGTATGGGACACTATATTCGAGCTGTCGGCCTACACTACTTGATGGGTGATGGGGGAGTGGTGCAACGATTCCGTGTAACAGCACTGGCAGCCCTGATCGTATCCGGTGTAGTGACCTCGAGCATACTCTGAAATCGCAGTGAGCCTTAGGGTTTTGCCGCGGTATGTAGAGTATAGGCTAGGCCTGTATTGATAAGGTGATGGGGGAGTAGTGCAACGATTCCGTATAACAGCCCTGGCAGCCCTTGCAGTGACCTAGAAACACACCATCGTATGAGATTGTCTAGGACTGACAACCCTAGAAGGATCATGTTTGGGAATGATATAAGGGAGGTACCTTAGTTTCCCAATCCTGCTGTTTGAAATGGACTAATAAAAACTCGGTAATCATGCTCATCATGCATTGCATGTACCTGGAAAATGTGGAGCACTGAGGGATGAAAGCATGCCGCGAACGAAGAGGGTGTCGCATTAGGGAGTATGTCAGTGAGGGCATCCATCATGACTACATTCATACTTGCATTAATAAGAGTAGTTAGGAATGTTTGATTTTACTGCTTTATCATTACTGCTTGACTGAATTGATAACATGCTAACTTATGCCTTATTGTTCCACTGAGTTAGCTACTCACTCCCACGTTATGGGACAGTGTTGCGCACACCAACCAGACTCTGTCTCAGGTTTAGATGAGCTGACGACTCAGGAGGCGGATCCTGGCTACGATGAGGACTAGGACGAGTTCTCTTATATGCAGTATGCTGGCGGCTTCGACTAGACTGCCGGATCGACGGGATTTGCTGGGATTACACCCTTAGCTTTATTTTTGACTTTTTGAAACATTAAATAGATATATGTATAAGGTGACTCAGATGGGTTCATACTCTTGAAAAAAAAAAAAGAAATGATTTTGTATCTTTTACATACATGTATATACAGTTTCAGTCTTCCGCTTGCCTTTATACAATTGATCTGGAGTATGAATTACTGTTTTGGTATAATCTCACTCATGTTTATTGCTCTAACACAGACAACATTAATCATCATTATTTATGTTGCATAAGTGATGCGTTGGAACTCGGGAGTTGAGTTATACTCGACCCCCGATTTTCAGGGCGTTACAGTGGGAGAGGTTTTTGGCTACTTTTAGAGTGATGTGGGAGGGTGATGACAAGAACCATGGAAGGTTTTCTTCTACAATAGAATTGAGGTGGAGTTGAGAAGAAAGGGAGGGTGCTTTGGATGATGTCACTTGTGCCAAGCATTTGAGCTTTGTGAGGGAGAAAGGAATGATCCGTGCTTCAAAAATCAAATTGGGTTGGTTTCGGAGATTTTAGGACTTGGTTGGATTACGGGGTGGGCTTCATGTTTAGAGTCATGTGAAAATTGTAAGCTATCCCCTGTGTATTATGCTGAAATTTTGTAATTTTCCTTTGAGCTTTTCTTGGTTTTTAACAAAATATCATTACCTTTGAAAAAAAATCTGAACCTACAAGTGAACAATTGAGAAACCCAAAAGAGACCATAACACGAGGAAATGAGCAAGAAACAAGCAGTGGCTTCATAGCAAAAGCCTGACCATTTACCTTATCATCAATAGTGTCTGCATTTAAAGACGCTTCCATCATGCGTCTCAACATTACAGCAACGTATATGCATTTCGGACGAAAATTATATTGATGAACCTGCAAAGAAGAAAGTGTCACGAGAAAACAAAAATTGAACATAGAGCAATAATATTTCTTAAAGAAAAATCAATTTGAAACAAGACTCACTGGGACATGAGCAAGAAAGAGATTAAGAAGTACACCCATTGCACCAGCTTACAAGAAGTAAACATCTGAGAAAAAATAATCATAACAATAAACAGGATTTTCAAGATAAGTAACACCTCAAAAGGAAATAGTGCCAATGAAAACCTTTTCGCTCCGATCATTTAAGAAAGCCGACTTCTTCACCTGCAAGGAAAAATCATAAGACTAGGAAATAAACATGAAGCATTCATGTAGATGCAGGTCACCTACTCTTTCTTTTTCTTTTTCTTTTTCACTGTTTTTTTTTTCTTTCAATGGCAACTGAAATATTATTACAAACAAAAATAAAACTTCAGGCCCCAAAGAACAAGGGACTCAAAATAATACAATAGAAAGAAAGAAAAAACTAGGAATCAATCCCGAAGAGGATTCCCAAGCTGAATCAAGAATAGAGACTCGTCTGAAAGCAAGATTTGTAATGGCCCACTCCATGACCATGGAGAGAATTCTCCTACCAAGTGACTAGACCAGCACACTCTTGCCTCAAAAAATTGTGCAGTACCTTTCATTCCATATTCGCAGTGCGTAAGGGAGCAGCTTCCAAAAACTTATCCCGTGGGAAGAGAAACAACCATCCACCCAACCCACAAGCAGATCATTGATGGAATGATTCAAGGCCCAAGAAACTCAGAATAGGTTGAAAAAAAAAATTCCAAACAGCCATTACAGTTCTGCAATGGAGGAAGAGATGATTAGCCTCTTCCAGTAGTATCCCGTATCGATATCGGTTGGCGTAACGGTGCCCTCCGATACCGATACGGATACAGGGGTGTAACGGCAATATAGGGGCGTAACGGTGCAAATTTTATTTTTTTTTCCAAAAAAATATGAAAAAATATGATTAAATCCAGAATATTCTAAGCATTCCAAATATGCATTCATTTATAAATTAGAACATGTTTATGGTGGTGTAACGGTCCACTCTTTGGTGAGAAGTTGTATGGGACTGTCTGATGAATTTATGAACCAGATAACCTGAATTTGACTACAAATTTCATATATTTAATTTTCTAAATATCTACTTTATATACTTAACAATTTGATATCATTTCTCCCAATAGTTCTTTTTAAAAATGAAATTAAATTCAGGTAGATCGCGTTGCCAATTTGGGGCTGACTTGGAGGACCAATCCATGCCCCAAATCAGCCTCAAATTCATGCAATTTATTAGCATTATCCCACTTGTGAATTGGTGGACATTTATTGGATAGTGAATCATGAAAAAAAAACCAAAAGGCCCTATTTTAAAAAATAAGCATCCACAAATTAACAATTAAAACTATTCAAACAATTTGATTTCGGCATTTTGAGTTAGCAATTACAGTCCATAATTTAATTGGTAAATTTTAAGTTAATACATGTCTCGTGTACAATTTTTTAAGGGCCCGAATTAGGTAGGACTCGGATGTGTAGCACACGAGTGTCAAAGTTTTTTGAAACCCACTCGTGATGAATGTGTTATATCCACACCGTCCATCCATTTTGCCAAATAATTTTAGGGAGGCAGATCCAAAGCTCGAGTGGACCGCACCACAAGAAACAACAATAATTAAACGACTACCAATAAAAAATTATTGGGGCTACAAAAGTTTTAGATCAAGCTGACATGTGTGTTTTCCCTTCATCCACGTCAGTGTGACCCTATTAACAGGTTAGATGGAAAATAAACATTACAGTGGACCCTAAGAAATTTTTTATGATGAGCATTCTATAACCACTGTTTCCTATGCTGTGGTACACCTGAGATTTGGATCTTACTAATTTTTTGAATCATAACCTAAAATGATGTGGCAAAATGGATGTATGGCATGGATAAAATACATACATCATAGTGGGGCCCACGTGGCACGTGTACATTTTATTAACTTATGCGACGTGCTGCGTAACTCGTATGCAGTCCATTCATTTGACATAAGCAAGTCCTGTGGGTCTGATCATGAGGTATGTGTTATATCTAAACCGTCCATTCATTTGATGAGCTCTAAGGCTTGACACGAAAAATAATACAGATCTAATTATCAAGTGGACCACACTGCCAAAAGCAGTGGGGGATTGAACGTCTACCATTGAAACCCTTTTTGGGATCACAGAAGTTTTGAATCAATATGAAATTTACTTTTCCTCTTCATTCAGGTCTTTTTGACCTTATGAACAGATTGGATGGAAAATAAACGTTATGGTGGGGCCTACGAATTGTTTAATGGGGAAAATCATTATCTCCACTGCTATTTTTGGTGTGGTCCAGACGATCTTAGGATATGATTCATTTTTTGGATAATGCTCTAAAATGATCTCTAAAAATAGATGAACGGTGTAGATATAATAAATACATCACTGTGGAGCCCATGTAACTTTGATCTCCTTTGAACCATTCGTACAACTTGGAGCTCGAGGAGTGTCAGCGCTCGTCTTAGCATGACACGTATCCACAGCAGCTACATAGCTAGTGTGTGGTACACCAACCAATCCGCTTCCGATTTTCTTTTTCCGATACGAAATGAAAAAGAAGGGAGAGAAGGAAATCGAAAAGAAAAAGAGGGAGAGGGAAAGAAGAGGGAGAGGGAGAGGGAGAGAGAGAGAGAGAGAGAGAGAGAGAGAGAGAGAGAGAGAGAGAGAAGAAGAAGAAAGTATGATTTTTTTTCCCTATTTTTTTCTCTTTTTTTCCTATTTTCTTTAGCCCGTAACAGCCGTTACGGGGACATAACGGCCGTTATGGCCCGTAATGGGCGTAATGGCCCCGTAACGGCCGTTACGGTCACAAAATAGAGGGGGTGCCCGTTTCGACCCCGTATCGCGTAACGGTGTCGGCCGTTACCGTTATGTATCAACTGATACGGCCATACGGTCACAAAATAGAGGGGGTGCCCGTTTCGACCCCGTATCGCGTAACGGTGTTGGCCGTTACAGTTATGTATCAGCCGATACGGCCGTATCATAAAGGATACGGGACACCTAGATTCCACCTCCCTGCGACCATTCGGAATTGCAAAATTTCTTTTCTTAAGATTGCCAACAGTGAGGATCATGTCATAGATCACCCACATGCTGACAGAGACAGAAGAATGTGCCTTTTTCATCTAGAATTGTGACCAAAAACACACTTCATTTCTAGTAGAAGATGACAACAGCGGATACTCACTGCAAAGAAAGAAGAAAAAATGAAGCATACAAGAAGTTTTGCATCAACATGTAATTCACAAATATGGCAATTTTAATACCACCCAATTCACGAAGTGTGCTGTTGAGACATTAAAGCAACAGCCCTTCACCCAGTTAACAAATTAGGCAACAAGATGGCCCAAAGGCATTAAGTGTGAGGCCAGGAGAAAAGGTGAATTCCTCAATTTATGAATCAGCCAATTCCATTGGGGAAGTTATCTTGAGCTCCACGATCAATAAAATGGCCCATGCAAGAAAATGTGCAGTCCATTAGATGGTTGGTGAAAATCAGTTATTGGACTTCGTAATGGACCATCAATTTTGTAGGCCATTGATTGAATGGTTAGGATTGTCCATAGAATTGATTCTTTTAGAGATATGCAATCCGAGGTGGGGCACATGATGGACAATCAAAATCCATTCTTGGACCTATTCAATTATGATTGATCATGACCATCCATTCAGTTGGCCATTGATTGGATGGTTATGAACATCCAGTCAAAGAGGTTACTGGCGACATGGACAACCAAGTGGGTCCTACAGTTTGGACAAACTAGGTCAATAATCAGACCTCTACAATTGACATGGATCATTCATTTTAATGACCATTGATCAAATTAGTAGAATCATTTGATTGGAGTAATGCTTGGGAAAGATAGGCAACCTAAGGTGAGCGTCCATTCAGTTGCCCATTGATTGGATGGTTATGAACATCCAATCAAAGAGGTTACTGGTGACATGGACAACCAAGTGGGTCCTACAGTTTGGACAAACTAGATCAATAATCAGACCTCTACAATTGACATGGATCATTCATTTTAATGACCATTGATCAAATTAGAAGAACCATTTAATTGGAGTAATGCTTGGGAAAGATAGGCAACCTAAGGTGAGGCCACCAAATCAACCGTTGAAGCCACTTTTAAACTAATTTGGGCCTTCCATGCTACTGGTGACCAATCCTATAGTTACAATTAATAGATCAATGTTATTCTTAAGATATTGACTAGTGTTTTAAATAGCAGAAGCATGTTGTGCAGCGTTTAGCTCTTTGTAGCATGTAGCGTAAGAAGCGCAGCATGTAGCGTAAGCCACACAATACTTCTATTTTTTAATTTAAAAACAGGAAAAATATGATAAATAGTAGGGAAAAAACTCTCTCTCTCTCTCTCTCTCTCTCTCTCTCTCTCTCTCTCTCTCTCTCTCTCTCTCTATCTATATATATATATATATATATATATATGTGTGTGTGTGTGTGTGTGTGTGTGTGTGTGTGTGTGTGGGGAAAAGGTACTATGCGCTCAAGCTCACGATAAGCTTATCGTGAGGTCGAGCTGTGTGGGCCCCATCGTGATGCGTGTCGACCATCAACACCGTGCATTTGATGGGTACCCTTTAAATTATGAGATATCCCAAAAATCAGCCGTATACGGAACTCAGGTGGGCCATACCATCTAAAATTATGTGACGACACAGTTAAAACATATAAAAGCACTTGGTGGGGCCCACCTGAGTTTTGCATGCGCCTGAAACTTGGTCTGAACCCTCATTCAAGTGGGACACACATAATGGATGGGCTGGATTTGCAAACCACATCTCGGTGGGCCCTCAAAAATGGTTATGAATGTTTTAATGGTGTACGGCCCCTCTCCACTTCTGTATGTGGTGTGGCCCACACAAGTCACGGATTGACTTGATTTTTGGGACCTAGGCCCACGATGGAATGGTGCATCTGACTGATGGGGTAGATGTTCGAAACGCATCACGGTGGGGCCCACACAGCTCGACCTCATGGGACGGACCCGTGAGCTCGAGCGCATAGTACCTTTTCCCTATATATATATATATATATATATATATATATATATATATATATATATACCTAAAAGATTATTCATTTTTTCAACCATAAGCATGTACAAACAAATTATTATCATTTATCAAAAGCCAATCCACATATATAAACCAAATCAAAACATTATCACATGAACAACTTTCGAAGCAAAACACTTTAATTAATAATGTCTAATTGAAACCACAAGTCACAAGTATGAAAAGGAATTAAAATCGCATAAGTTAAAGAGTATCAAGTACAAAATACAAAATACAATTATCATTTAAAAAAAAAAAAAAAAAATGTATGCTACATACACTACACATAGGCTACGACGCTACATACACTACAACCCTTGTAAGCTACAGGGGATTTGCCTATTTGCTAATGCTACGTAGCGTCGTAGCTATGCTACGGATGTCATTCAAAACAGTGATCCAGAATTATCATGATCATCTGATTCATTGTACCATAAACAATCCAGAACCTACGTTCTAGTTGTCATGGATCAAATGGTTAGAATTACCAGTCAAAGTGAATATCAAGAGATGTCTAATCCAAGGTGGGTTTATATCATGGATGATCCAAATTGATTTTTGGAACATTTTATGTATGCTTGACCATCATTTTATTGTTGATCAATATTTATTATCGCCCAATCAAGGAGATTCCTACAAGATATCAACAATCCAACACAGGCGCCTGTAATGAGCTGTCCAAGCATATTATACGACAATTTTGTTGTAACTGAGTTGGCTATCCATTTTACTGGCAATTAACAAGATAGCGAGTATCGCCTGATCATAATGATTCTTGAGGCATATGGGCAATCCAGACAAGGACCCAAACAATGGAGTAACCATTCTTGACAACAAAATTCAAATCAATAAGGATTATCAATTTGGCTAGCCATCAATCAGATTCTTAAGATAATCCAATCAAGAGGATTCTTGAAATATAAGAGGAATCTAGTGTGGAATCCACAAGATGGATAGTACATATTGATAATTAGACCACTAGACAATCCAATTTGCCAACAATTGATCAGAAAGCAAGATTGTATGATCAAAACGGTTCTTAAAGTTATGGCCAACCCAAGGAGGGACCCACATGATGGATGAACCATACTTAATATCTCAATTTTAATTGATACAAACCATTCATTTCACTAGCTTTCAATTTGAAGGTCACCCAAACACAATCAATCTTGAAAGGTACGGTAACACACTGCAAGACCCACATAATGAGCAAGTTCATATTGATTATTTAGGGTAATATTTTATATTTGATATGGACCCTATGTATGACAGCCATTCATCTAATGGCCATGATCATTGAATCAGAATGATAATGAAGAGGTATAAACAACTGGATCCCATATCAAGGACGGTTACAACCAATATTCTACATTTTATTTTGTGATTGATTTGAACAGACACTAAACCCAATTAGGTTGGATAAGGTTTAGATGATGATGATGATTTGAACAGACACTGAACCCAATTAGGTTGGATAAGGTTCAGATGATGATAATGATTTGAACAGACAATTTGGATGGCCAGTGATTTTATGGTTAGGATCTTCCGATCAAAGTGATTCTTAAAGTACATGAGAAATTGATGTGGAGCACTATATTAAAATGATATTTCCTATAAGACTTGTCAAACAGTAATGTTACTAACTCATTAATCTGAAAACGAAATGGCCAAAAAAGAAAATAGTTGAATAAAAGTTAAGTACCAATTAAACAATTTATTAATTTACGGAGTGACCAACTTCATGCATCCAAACACCCCTTGGTAGCTCCTTCCTCACGTGACATAGGGTATTTATCAAACCACAAAAGTGTTGTAAAATACAATATTTCATGAACTGAATAAGATCCACACGTCGATAAAAGTGAAATAAATAACTCAAACATTCTAGATAATAGATGCTAGCCAACCAGCTGGATGACTCCTAGAGATATTTTATCGTGTACATTAGTAGAATGGTTATAAGATATTGTCAGTTTTTATTCGCATAATAATTTGTGAATTATCATCATCATGTAAGTCTCATCCTAACTAATTGGGGTCAATTACATGAATCCTATTCTAGCATTCCACACTATCAAGGACCATCATCGTTGGCTTTATCATCATGATCATCAACATCATCATCATCTAAGTCTTATCTTAGCTACTTCGAGTCAGCTAGACAAATCTTGTTCCTCCATTACAATCTATCGAGAACAATATCCTTGACTAAACCATAGGTCATCAAGTTTTTTCTTACTACCTCCCCACAAATCCTTTTGAGCCTTCCCTTTGCCCATTTATGGCCCTCCTCAACTCTCTCATCTTGAGCGGTGTACTTTATTCTCCGTTGTGCATGGCCAAACCATCTAAGTCTACTTTCCCACATCTTATTACCTACTACTACTACTGCTCCTCCTAAGTTTCATCAAATGCATTAACTTCTATCCTTGTCTTGCCACTCATCTATTCCAACAACCTCATTTTAGCTACGCTCCTTCTATGAACATGTTGCTCCTTCTCTGTCCCAAACTATGTCCCATAAAGCATGGTTGTTTATAGCTATCCTATAGAATTTCCCCTCCAGTTTCATCGGCATGCAGCAATCACATTAAACTCGAAGGAACATCGACCCATCTCAATTTCTATAAGCAACATCCTTCTCAATCTCTCTGCTCTCATAAATTATCGATCCCAGATGTTGAAAATGGTCATTTTGGGGTACTTATTTGCTATCACTCTTCCTCATTTTCAATCCTAGTCAATGTTGTCAAAATCGTTATCGTATCGCAAATCATAATAGGGGTTGAATCGTATCATAACATTTTTTACAATTTTCATAAAAACTTGAAAAAAAAAAAAATGAAACAACATAAAAAATCAGAAAAAAAAAAAAAATTTAAAACTAATTAATCATCTTTTTGCCATCAATATGCACCAAGTAATACCATGTCATGATAGTGTCAAAGGATTATCATCTTTCCTTTATTTTTGTCTTTCAAGAAATTTCCCTTAAAAGGTATACAAGGATCCTTTAATAAATTATGTAATTGTTACCTTTCTTGAATGTAGAATCACGTGGGAAAAGCAGCATTGGATACTGTAGACTGACAAACTAATTTTAAAAAATAAAAATAAAAGATATTTTGATTTCTAAACATTATTCCACAATACATATAAGTCAACATGATCATATTCGTAACCATCCATAAAAACATTCCAGATAAATCATACATCAATTTGGTGTTTCAACCAATTAAGAAGTCATAAAAAAGCTCCATGATTTAACATTGAAGAGAATATGTATAATTTAATCTCTTATAAAGAACAAATAAAAAAAATTTACATTTCCTGAACAATTCTTAAAGCCCCCACCAATTTAAAAACATAAAATGAAAGCCAAGTGAAGCTTAAAATAGAAGAGAACAAGTATAATTTGAATCATAAATTGGGATTTGAATCGTAAATCGAAGGATTCAAATCATAGAATAGTAGGATTCATATAAAAAGAGATTCAAGGTGGGATTCAAATCATTTTTACTTAAGATTCAACTCAAATTGTATATCGTAAATCGTCAGAATTTAACAACACTAATCCTAGTGTTTTTAAAATCGCATTCCATATGCACTATTTTAGTTGGATTAATTTAAAAACCTTTAAATTCTAAAGCATCCCTCCACAAATCTAGGGTGTGCACACACTCACCCTCCCACATGCCCATACACAAGAATAACCAACCCCCCACACAGATCATCATCATCATGTAAACTTATCCCAATTAATAGGGAACAGTCTCTATACGAATCCTGTTCCACCATTCCGCCCTATCAAGGGGGATGGATGCACACGCACATAGAGAGATGAAGGGTTTGCTAACATGCCCACTTTCATGGGAACACTTCAAATCTCCCTAACGTTTTTAAATCACACAATGCCTAATCATCAATCTGATTGTTCATTCAATAGTAACATCTAGAGGAATCCATGGTGCAAGAATCACACTGATCCGATGATCCTAACCGTTCAAATGGGGCCAATTTTATTATGCTCGTCTGTTGTTTTGGAGACATAGATCACATGGTTGGGAATCATCAAACCAAAGTGCCACTTTGGAGTCATAAGTAATAAAAAGTGGGATCTTTCGAATAGATGTTTCAAGATGAAGATTGGACCAATTTTGTTTCTCTACTCAATCTAGACCATCCAGGTTTTCATTCTATTAACTAGACGCTTAGGATCAACTGATTGGTGTGATTTTTGTACAATAGCATGCTCCTAGTTGTATGACTGAATGAACAGTTCAAATCAACATAGGCTATCCCACGTGTCATTTAAAAGCTTTGGGGACATTGCTATTGTCCCACTGATGGTGGGGACATTAGCAAAACCTATATATGTGTGTGTGTGTGTGTGTATGCATCCATAACTCCATACATATATGCAAGTATGTTAGTGACAACATTGAATGAATGGCTAACCAATACCTTTGCTTCAAGGTACTCTAACGCCTGTTCTTGTGTATATACCCTCTCTGATGCACATTCCTAAGACAATGGTAAAATGTCATAAAAAAAAAAAAAAAACAAAAACAAAAGAAAATCAATATAATTTGCAAATAATCATCATATTGCAAAAATAGTTCTTTGAGCTATGGAAAGATATACAAGACAATCCACATTGCAATAATCAAAGATCAATCAAGGGCTACCTATTGAAACAAGATGATCCACATTGTAACATAATGTACACAAGGCAAACTAGAACATTTATATCTTTGTGCCATGGACCACTACAAAAGTTAGCAATTGGCCCAAGTTTCAATCAAGGATGGTTGAGTTGGCAAGTTGACTCGTGACTTGCCAGAGTCAAATCTTGTTTTATGCCATGCCAACTACCAAGTCCAAAAAAGGTATAGCCTCAGATCAAAGCACAAAATAGACATGACTCTGGTGAGTGTTTCAACGACTTGATGATTTGGCTGAGTAAGAAAAGAAAAGAAAAAGAAAAAGAAAATGTGGAATCATATCCCATTGTAATTTTGGTTTTAAAAAAGTTTTGTAAGACGTATGATATTAATTATATGAAGACTATTGAAATATAACATCGTGATATATTATTTTAAGTTGATAATAATATGTTATTTTAAATGATACAAGAGTTTCTACTAACAGCCTGCCTATTTTCATTTCACATTTCCACTTTCTGTCCTCTACCTACAATGAAGACCACAGCCCTAACTCTGGCACTTGAATGAGGAACTATGAATGCCCATAACCTGGTAGCTAATCGAGTAATGACAAAACACCCATAAAACCGACTACTTTCCAGGACAGGACATGTCAACAAGGACCCTGCTTGATAAACGACCTAGATATCGCAAGTGCCAGCAGATGTGGGGTGCTCTCATTCTTAAAAAAATTTGCTCCCAATCAGACATAAATTTTAAACATGAATTATTGTCCACCCAAGTCACGCACCGATCCCCCTCAAGTCAAATTTTATGGGTGAATGGAGTCAATTCCCAAGTTGCCAACCTTGGTTTAAATGAAACATTTACTACATCAGTTCTAAAAGTAGACAACAATTGCAGCCTTAAGAGAACAGTCACGGCATCAACAACCCTTGAATGATAGCATTGATATCTTTATTGATATACCCAAGTTATCATGTCCAATAAGCACGACAAAAATCAAGGAAACTAAATGAACAGAAAATTCTTGAAATTGATAAACCTACAAGAAAGCTCTTTTAGCATGGCGTGAACCTTCCATTTCTTCAACACAAGATTCTTTATGAGATAAAATGTTTGTTCGCAAGAAATCACCTATTTGCCATTATAAAACTTTCTACCAACCTAACCAAATCTATCAACAAACAGATTCATACCCATCCCAATTATACATTTTGAGAGATTTAAGAACCATAAACATTACCTGCATTGATGGTTGAAGGAGGACACTGTACTGAGGATCTCTACCAACCATTTGCACTACCTCCTGATCACTCTCCATTCCCATTGCCTTCATGATCACCATGATAGGAATCTACAAAAGACATCTAAGATCAAGCAAACAAATTCTTTTTGAAAGCAATCCCTTCAAAATGGGTTTTCTGACATAAATACCATTTTACTAAATGCATTGAGCTGTAAATATATCTTCTTTTTGTCCATGACAATCACTGTCTTGCTTTTCCTCTCATGTGTGCTGCTAGTAACAGAGCCTGTTACCCTATTTATAAGAGACAAATAGTTAAAAAAGATATTATTATAAATTTATAATAAAAAAGCTAAAGCCAAATCAAATTCTTCTGCCTATGCATCTACCTTGTATACAAATTACACGTTACAAACCATATCCATATTAAGGGCATGTGACAACATTTTATACATACAAATACCCATATTAGATGGAGAACTGATCACCTACAGGCAAAGGCACCACAGCTTGGGTTGCCACACCATGTAGGACAACCATACCATGAAAATGGTAATCCCCATCATGAAGATCACCCCCTGCAAAATTCAGGCTGATCCACTGACTAGGTGAGCTACAACTGTATGTTGAATCAAACCATGGTTGTCCATTCATTCCAGTGGTGTGGCCATCTGATGAGAGGATCAGCCTGAGTTTTGTGTCAAGTCATCTTCCTGGTGGGGCCCTAATTTTTCATGGTACAGATGTCTTACACAAGTAGCAGGTTGGTAGGAAGCAAGGAACCACAAGTTGTGGTGTCGTTATTTTGAAAATTCAGAAATGGTGTTGTTGCCTATAGGTAATCGGTTTTCCTTAAGATGTTACAGAACAGATACATCTAATCAATAGCTTATTGCTATGAAAACGGTTTATCCATATACATTTTACTGTAAAAGATATATTCCAGTGGTCTCAAAGGCCTTCGAATTGCTGCACGGTTAGGCATTTTGGGCCAGTTGTGACATGCATGCAGTGTTCAAAGTATCGGTATTGCTACAAGTTTCGCTGGCCGGGGATACGGAAACAATATCGATATCGCCAATAATATCGCTGATAACCGGAAATGCGGGGAAACGTAGGAAAAACGGTGGATTTTTCAGTGAAACTTTAGGAGATGTAAAAATGTACATATTTGCATATTTAGAAATTTTTAAAAAAAAAAAAAAGAATACAAAAAAAATATATATATATATATACAAAAAAAAAAAATACAAAAAAAAATACAAAAAAGAAAGCATACATAATAGGTTTCCATTTAATGGGGCCTTAAAAGCCATGTGTTGTTGTAAGAAATCAGTCCAACCATCCCCTCCGGCCTATTTAACATCCAAACACCTATCGATATTGCAAAATATCAACAACACATGATATTTCACTAAAAAATCATCAACAATTGGAAAGGAAACGAAAGATTGTACTCTCGATATCTCATATATTGCGATATTGATAATATCAAGATATTATCAATATTATCAATAACAAATTGAACACTACATACAACCATGTGCCCATGAAAAAATTTGAAATAAAAATTTTGATGATATCAATACATTGGTGATATTATTGAAATATCGTCGATACACTTATAATACAAGCATTACCTAGAATTTACATAGACAACAATATTGGCGATATTGATGCATTGGTAATACAAGCGACCCTTAGAATTTACATAGTTGAAAATATTGATGATTACATTAGTGATATTGATACGTTGGTGATACATTGCTAATACCTGAAATTTTTTATACTACCAGTGTTATCGGTATCGCTGAGTTGGAGATAAAGATAATATCGGAGATATTTCGATAATATCAGAGATAATTCGAACACTGCATGCATGGACCCTAGGCGAGAAGGGGACAACAGGCTTGTTCCTAGCACCTAGAGCCGCATACTTGTGTTTTTATGTGAGTTACCCATACCTCAGAATTGTGGTTTTTTTGGGTATTTTAAAAACCTTTAGGGTGGAAACATACAAGAAAGGGCTTCTAAGCCTCTTTCAACAATTTCACTCCATTCTTTTTAGATCAAAGCTTGAGATTTCCTCCCAAATATCTAATATCTTAGATTTTCCAAACTTCTTGATTTCTTTCCTCTAATAGTGTTTAACTGTCAAGGTCATGCATTGGACTTCTTGAAAGCAATTTATTGAAGAAGTTTCTAGATTCGAGCTTTCATGGTGGGTCCAATTTGAGTACAAGTGTACAACGGGCAAGTTTTTCATCATTGTTGGTCCACTTCTTCATAACTAGTAGTAGTTTTCTTATTCATTTGAAGATGGCTTCGACATCTACAAGCATTTGATCAAAGGATCCCCAGCTAGAAGTATTCCTATCTAAACGATCCTAATGATAAGAATATGGTAAGCAATATGTTTGTGGAAAGTCAATTGAGGAATAGACTTGCCAACAAAAACAACTTATTGGCTTGTGACAAAATGTGATTGCATGCCCGCTGGATGTTGGAACAACGCGAGCCAGGTTGGGCCTCGTCAGAAAGATGAAGAGAAAGAGGTTACTAATTCCCCATCTCATTAGGGGCGGAAAATGAATCGACATCTCGATGTGATACAACCCCCAAAAGTCTCAAATGAGGTAAAAGAAATTAAGGCATACATGATGGGGGGCTTTAAAAAGATGAAACGTGGCAAGTAAATTAAGTTAGTACATTTGTTTTGCATATTGATGAAGAAGATGGTGGAGACAGAGAAGTTCAATTTATTGGAAGTGTGGGTAGTAACTGTCATGTGTCACTCTTTAGTGGTAAACAACCTCCCCCAGAGGGCCCCATGGATACCTTTGTAACCCTTACTCCAGAAAACATAGGAAGAAAGGGGGAGGGAAGGAAATGGAAAAATGCAAATACAAATTAAGATTGAAAATTGATACAGAAAAGAAGATCAAGAAAGAGTTTGCTCATAGATATCATTATTTGAAGAAGACTAGAGAAGAATGAAGAATAGAAAAGAGAGAAAAATCTTATGGTAGAGAGAGAACAGAATCAGGACTTAATGAACATCCTCACCTCCATTAGTGCCTTATAACCATTTTACACTACAAAGGCAACTACTAATCTTAAGATTGATTGTCTCTGGGATACATCTTAATCTAAATACAGTAGGGTACACTAAGTTACAAGTTACAACTCCAAAATATGCCCAAAGCCTCCTCTTTACGGTGCTCTCATATAAACCAAGATTTATGTACACACCCCACAAGCTGGTGCATGAATGTCAGACCTGCAAGCTTGCCAACAATATCCCGTAAACAAAGAGATGAAGCTGCCTTGGTGAGGATGTCGGACAAATGGCATATTAAGAATCTTGGTTCCTAACTTTTCTCGAACAAAGTAACAGTCAACTTCGATGTGTTTTGTCCACTCATGAAAGATAGGATTAGAAACAATATTGATAGCAACCCAATGTCATAATACAGGAGAATAGAAAGGAGACATGGAAACCCATATCATTCATGATTAATTTAACCTAAACTAGTTGATCACTATGACAAATATAGCCAAGATTTTGAAACTCTTGCAAATAATATCACAAGAAATGCAACAAACAATATTATTTCGAGGTTTTCAAAATATTGCCAGATTCTCTCCAATTGGCATGGTGTGGCGAAGAAACAAAAAAGAAGGAGATTAAGTGGCAGAAATTAGTGATGCTGGCAATAGTATGGGCTACCTGAAGGGAGGGGAATGCACAACGCTCCCAAGATGAAAGTGAATCAGAAGCGAATGTATATAAAACAGCAAAGATGAATGTAATCAAGTTGATTTCTTGCTTAAAGGATTTTGATACAAATGATGGGGTTGATTCTAGCTAGGAAGTAAATTTTCTATAAATAGACCCTTTGTGCTCATTAGTATCAATAAAAGACAAGTTCATCTTCAAAAATTACACACACCAGCATATTCTAAAATATCATTGTTTTATCGAAATAATATTGAGAAATTTCCTCAAAAACAATAAAATCATTAAGGAATTTTCTATGTGAATATATGTATATTATTTAATAACTCACAATAAATATTTTTAAATATTTTTATTTTCTTCAAGATTTTCGCGATAAAAACCTCAATTTTTGTATAATCTCCAAGAATCTCCACGCCGAGAAATTGCCAAGAATGAGATTTGTCACTATGTGCTTGACCCATTGCATGGGAAATATCACAAGCATCGCGTAATCTATCGTCAGTTTTGGGAATCATTGGAAAATTGTTCGAATTTTTAAATGAAACTTTTGGGGATGTTAAAAAGTACACATGATAAGTTTCCTTTGTACAGGGTCCTAAACTATGCGTTGTCTGATGGAAGCAAGGCAACTATATTCAAAACCAATTCATATTAATTTAAATCATAGAAGACATGTATGAGGACACAACCAATCATTCAAAAGACAAATCTGTTGTAAAATGTACAGAGCATTTATTTAAAATATATATTTAAATTATTTTTACAACTTAAAAAATAAGATTATTTTTTAAAATAAATAAATGTGTGGTTAATGTTAAGATCAGCATACACTACTAAACGCATAAATATAAGGCACAAATAACGTCTCGTCAACGTAATTTTTTCAAAATATTTTTTTTATTTTTCTCAATATTTTTAATTTAAAAATAATAATTTTACTCAAAAAATCCAAAAAAAGTTCCATCAATCTGTAGATTATCCTCCAAGCACTCCCACGTGATTTTTCCACACCCTAAGTGCAAGTTAAATAAATGAAATTGGGAAATTTTCTGATTTTTCCCTAATTCTTCCATTTTCCCCAAATTCAAAATCGAAGGTCAAAATCGATGATTGAGCATGCAAAACATGTAAAATCATGGATTATTAACTTCATTACACAAATTCCAAGCAATTTAAAAAAGAGAAAGCCATTTAAATTAGCAAAAACTAACCAATTGGTTTCTGGTACCACACGCTCTCCAATCTCAATTTCTACACCCAAATCTACTTTTTTCTCTAAACAAATCAAAAGGATTGGTCAAAATCCCTGTAGCAACGTAATCCCAAGTTCCCAACAAACATTTTAAAAAATGGACTTCTAACGAATTTTTTAAATTATTGAAGAGGCTGATGCATGTGTGATATTGTTGATACATATCGACACGTGATAAGTATTAATCAGTGTTTTAAATTGCGGTAGTGTGTTGCATAGCGTTCAGCCCTCTATAGCGTATAGCGCAAGTATTGTAGCATGTAGCGTAAGCAACACGATACTTCTATTTTTAATTTAAAAATAGAAAATTTTATATGATAAATAGTAACAAAAAAAAAAAACAAAATATAGAAAAATGCCTAAAAGATTATTCATTTTTTTCAAGTATAAGCATGTTCAAACAAGTTATTAATCTTTTATCAATAGTCAATCCATATATATAAACCAAATCAAATCATTATCACATCAACAACTTTCTAAGCAAACCACTTTAATTGATCATGCTTAATTCAAACCACAAGTCACAAGTATGAAAAGAAATTCAAATCCTACGGGTTAAGAGTATTAAGTACAACATACAAAATATAATTATCATTTATAAAAAAATTTTAAAAAAAAAAGTAGCAAACGCTACATATGCCACGACCCCTGTAGCATATGCTATAGGGGATTTACGTTATCTGCTAACACTACATAGCGTCTATAGCGTATGCTATAGGGGATTTACATTATCTACTAACACTACATAGCATCATAGCTACGCTACTAAAAACACTAGTATCAATGATATTGGGGAAATATAACTGTGATATTTTCAAAATACCACAATGTATCGATATTTCATTTATACATTGTGATATATCGTGTTATATTGACTGATAAAAGGAAGTTTCCCAATAATAACCCAGTTTCATATCGGCACCGTGCGATATCGATAGTATCGGCTAATACTATCAATACTACAATCACTAGTTGCGACCTAAAGAGTACAATAACTAGTTGTTACTCAACGATCAAATGTAGAACCGGCCCAATTAGCATCACAAAAGCCTATAATATTCATGTGACTATGGTTGAACTATAAAGGCCAAATCCAAGTGCAAACTTTCCAGAGGAATTCTATAGCTGTCTTCAAGATGATGACAACATGGGCATTGCATGAACTGACTAACAGATTTTCAATAGGATAAAAATATCCCTCTTCTAGACGAGGGACCTCAGTCCCAAGGAGATATGTGACAAGGCCAAGACCATTCATTTCAAAGAAGCAACCAAAAATCTTTTAACTTGTTTAATTTCTTCAATGTTGGTCCTAGTGAGGATAATACCATTAACATAGACGACAAGAATGGTGGTGTGACCATTTCCCTTTTTCCAAAAACTAAATGATCGAACTGACTTAGCTAGAAGGCAATGTGAGAACCTCTGTTGCCAAGTTTTCAAACCATGCTTGAGGTGTCTGTTTTTTTTAAAAAAAACGGCTGAAGGATTTCATTAAATCACAAAAAATACAGCCAGCCAAGAGGGGCCCAACAAAAGCAACGGGCCACCTCCAGCAAAGAACAAAACACCCCAAGACTCCAAAGGCTACTATGCTGTACAACCCAGAAGAGCACGGAGGGAAGAAAATAGAGAATAAAACAGGGAAAGCACTCTATACAGAAACTGGATTCCTGAGCCCGCCTAAGCCGACCAAACAGAGCCCAGCCCCACTCTGTCCAGGAAGACCCGCCCCCGGATGAGGGCCGGGAGATCGCGAATATGGAGAAATAACTTGGAAACTTGCGAGTCGCTCCCCATTCTGGCCAAGCCGTCAGTCGGGCCGTTACCTTCCCGTTTGATAAGACTGCAAACTGTGGTGGTTTTCTCCATGAGGGCCCTAATCCTAGAGATCCAATGATTCCAATGCCAAGAAGGGGAGGCCTGACCAGTGATAATGTCTATGACAAATTTGGAGTCTGATTCTATCTCAATGCGGGAAATCTCTTGATTGATAGCTAAGAAGAGGCCATCATGCACCGCTCGCAATTCCGCCTTGTTGTTGGAGCCCCGCCCATAAGCCGACACAAAGGCGAAAATAAAAGCCCTGCTTGCATCTCTAACTATTCCTCCTCCCCCAGAGAGGCCAGGATTTCCCCTAGATAAGCCATCTGTATTAAGTTTTGCCCAAGCTTGGGGGGGTCTAATCCAACGGACGATCTCCACGCGATGAAGCTTTATAGGAGGGGCTGGGAGTCCCAGGTCGGCCCACCACGAGGGACGAGAAAAGGGGGGCAGATTCAAACCGCCGTTGATCTCCAAGAGTGACTTCAACGTCCACTTGATCTCTGCCAAGCTTTTGGACAACCTTACATGTTTGCCATCGAATTTAGCCGCATTTTTAGAACACCAAATAACCCAGAGAATCACCCTTGGAAGAATTTTACGGATGAGAGGGGAGAGACCGATAATGGAAGAAGTTGTCCACCATTGCCTGAGCCGCTCGTCAACAGACTGACCTTCCATAATAGAGATACCCAACAGAGTCCCAAAATGGTTCCAGATATGGCAAGCGAACTGGCCATAGAGAAAAAGATGACTAATTGATTCCACGTCGGGGCGAGATAAAGGATTTACCGTACAGCAGACACATTTAGACGCTAGCTTAATACCTTTCTCTTAGATCCGAGCATCCACCACTACAGCATTTTGCATCAACCGACACAAAAACAGGGACATTTTGGGCAATAATTTTCCCTGCCATATCCACACGGACCAGCTTCTTGGGGCGTGTTGCGACCTATACAACTTCCAAGCTAATTTCAGCGAAAAACGCCCTGAAGGATCATGCGGCCAGAAACTGCCTTCACTCCCCGACGAGATGGCGAAACCCTGTTGAAAGATGAAATTCAACACTTCTTGAGGGAGAAAAGAGAGAGTCGAGGAAGGCGGGAGAGGACCAGAAGGCCCCAGGAAATCTTTTAAGGGCTGGTCAAGGATGGCGTCAGGGATTGGGCAAGACGAAATACACCGCAACGGGCCCAGCCCCGACCAATTCTCCTTCCAGAGGCTTCCCTCGCCACCGCCCACATGCCACTGCACATTATCATCAATCACAGGCAGCATCGCCCTAATCCTTTTCCACAGCGGGGAGGCCGGCAGACGAGAAGACTCCGACGTAGGCCGCAGAATGCCAACCGAGTGCTTGGCGCGCATGAGCTCAGCCCAGGGGCCTTTGGACTCCCCAAATTTCACTGTCCAGGCTAATTTCATTCTCATTGCATCCACAACCTCTTGGAGGTTCCTGATCCCCAGACCGCCCTCCTCCACTGGTCTAGTTATCTTCTTCCAAGCAATCCAGGGGAGCTTTCTTCTACCGTCAGACCAGCCCCAGAAAAATCTTGAGAAACACTAGTTCAACTTCGCTATCACCTGTTTTGGTACCTCAGCTGCAGCCAGAATGTGGAGGGGAATACTCCCAAGCACGTTTCGTAGTTTGAGGTGTCTGTTTGAGTCCATAAGAACGTTTCATAGTTTACAAACTTTTCCTATCTCCCCCTTAGGCTAAAATCTAAAGGGAGTACCATATAGATCTCCTCATGGAGGTCTTCATGAAGAAACGCATTCTTGACATCCAATTGATGAAGATGCCAATTATGATGAGCCAAAATGGATAGAAGAATGCAAACAGAATTCATTTTAGCAACTAGCGCAATTTTTTTTCGTAATCTACTCCTAATTATTGGGGGAAGCCCTTGGCAATGAGACAAGCTTTATAGTGATCAATTGAATAATCAGGCTTATAATTAAGAGTGGAAACCCATTTGCAGCCAACAATGTGTTCTCGTGTGGTAGAGCAGCTATCTCCCATGTCTTTTGTTTTTTAAAGGCAAACATCTCTTCATGAATTAGAATACCCTTAAAAGATGAATATGACAGGTTGGCGTCCAAGTATGGTTCGGGATGGTCCAAGTATGTGCATAAAGCAAGTACAATCAAATACTTTGAGAGGAAGAGCAAAAACAGAAGCATCTAGTTTCAAATTTTTCCATGTTTACCTTTAAGAACAACAGTTTGGGTCCAATTTGATTACATAAGTGCCTAAAAGAATAGTTTCATCCCAGTGTGATTTTCGTGCCAACATGCCAAGTAATTATGATTGTGTTACTTCTGAAAAGATGGCGATTTTTCTATTCTACCATACCATTTTGTTATGGTGTATATGGACATGAAAACTAGAATTCAACACCATGACCTAAGAAACAGATAATATATCATGCTGTAGATATTCATGGGCATTATGATATCTAAAGCATTTAATTTTAGTATCAAAATGGATGAGAATCATCTTACGAAACATCTTTATAATCAATGGGACTTGTTCCCTACTTTTTAATAGAGAAACCCATGAATAATGAGAATTGTCAATTAAGGACAAAAAATATCCTAGACCAAAGTGAATGGATGCAAGATAAAATGGATGCAAATTCTTCGTACTACTTTAAAGAAAAAAAAAAAAAAAAATTCCTAATATGTTTGGAAACTATCACATTTGTTAAACTTTCCAGGAAATAACAACTGAAGACATGACAGAGATAAATGCCCTAGTCGAATGTGTCAAATGATCACTTGATCTTTGTTTCTAATATCAAAAGCAGAAATAAAAGAAGAACAAGGAAAAACGGAATCAAGAACATATAGCCCTTGATCTTCACAACTACCACCTATCTTCTTCTTGGTTGCTAGATCCTGAATGACTAATGAGTTGTTAGATAAAAGATAGCGTAACAATTTAGTTGTTTGGTCAAAGCGCACTAACAAAGAACCAATTAGAAGGAAATGATAGTACATGGACAACAAATGAAATAGACAGTGAATCGAAGAGACGAAAGTGCCCCTTCTAATAGCTTTGGGAAAGGACTTGTCAACAAGTTTAATACTGCTAAAATAAATGAATAAGAGTAAACATTTGTCGTATTGGTCATACGGTCAGACACTCCTGAATCAATGATTCAAGAAGTCTGAGAGACATGATTGGCAGATGCATATGTACACAACTGTCCTCCAAGGTTTTCTGGTAGAAAGAGATGCCTGAAAAGCTATCACTTGTTGCTGAAGGTCACTAATTGATTTATCCCTTGGATCATCATCATCATTGGTCGAAGGCTCCCCCTAGTCACAGTCATGTTTGCTCGTAATTTTGATCAAAGATCTTCAGGTCAAAGGTTTGGATTCAAAATCCAACAGTGGTCACGAGTAGGCACCTCCTACCACAATGAGTGCATCTGAGTTTCTCTTTCCACATTTCCACATCCAGTTCCTTGATTTTTAACGAATTTAGAAATCATTGTCAAGGGTGACATTTCTGTTGGAACAAAATTAATGCTAATGTTACTGCGACAACGGGCCTCCCCTTGTGTATAATTATGTACATATTCCAAGGTAAGTGCCAAATATGAGTAAAGGATAGCAATTCATGATAGGATACAATTCATCCCCAATTACGATTCACGATACGATAACAATTATGACATCATTGATCATGAGATACGCATTCCTTAGCATCGTCTAAACATAGAATACACACTTTAACATTTAATTGGGTTTGTATTTGCATATGAAATTCCTTAAAACAAGAGAATACTTTAGAATGATCCCGCATTAAGTATAATAACTATGTCATTCGGGAATTATCCACAACGATAATAAAATACTTAAAATTAGATAAACTAGTAACACGAACTCAACCTAGGTGAGGAGACTCTTTAAACTACTCAAGGGTGGCAAATCCCGAAATGCCACTAATGAGGAGAGACATTTGTCAGCAACACAGCTCTAGTTATACCATTGTCAAGGTAACAAAGTCCATTCATTTCAAGTCCACCAATCATCATCCCCATCTTTAGATCCTAAAATTCACAATATGATGGATTAAAAAATTTAAAAAAAAAAATATATATATATATATATATATATATATATATATATATATTAAATTTTTAAAAAAAATGAAAGGTAACCAAAAATTATTAAAAACCCGCCAAAGCGAAATAGAATACAAGCACTAAACACCACGAGACTCTTAAAGAGGAAGGGCAACCAAGGCCGCCTTAACATAAACTGCCCACTCGGACAAAAGCCGATTAACCTTTAAAATGACCTCACTCTCGCCTTCAATGATGTTGTGGAAACAACGGCCATTCTTGGATCCCCAAAACCTTAAAACCTGTCATGATAAGAAGCCTCTAAAAAACTTTCCGAGTCTTCCCTCTACCACAACCAAGCCAGGCCCATAAAAGCTATTCCACTGACTTCGGTATAACCCAACATGTATGCAAGTACAAAAGAAAATGGCCCCAAATTCTTGTGGCAAAAGGGCAATGGATGAAAAGATGATCAATCGATTCCTTGTTACCCATACACATGAGACAAATGTTGGGCAAAACGAGCACTCTTCTCTGAAGATTATCAATAGTTAAGATTTTCTTCCTCCCTACCAACTAAACAAAGGAAGCAACTTGAGGGAGTGCCCCGTAGAACCAATGATGAAAAGGATGAGTTGAGACCACATTAGAGGGCATCCGAGATAAGAGGCCATAGAGGGCTTTGACCAAAAACTTCCCGAATTTCTTACCAACCCAAATTCTATTGTCTTCCTACCTAATGTTTGGGGTGACCGAATTAAGAAGCTCCATCAAAGATAAAAGCTCATTGCGCTCGTTGTCTGACACGTTCCTACGACAAGGAGGAGACCAAACAATCTTCTCCCCATCTCTAGAATAGGAATCTACCACCTGAATAAACATGTCCGGAGCGAGCCTTGCGACTCTAGGAAACAAGCCCTAAAGAGCCTAAGAGCCACACCAAATGTCCACCGAAAATCTTATCCGAGTTCCAATTCCAACTTTGAAGGAGATGCCCCACCTCCAATATGATGTGTAGCCATAATAGCTTTCTAAGCACCTTAAGCTTAATAAGTGGATGAGGTTATAACAACCCATCCGCCCTCTTGCACACCATACTCTGCAATTATCAAATTTCTCCAAAGATTTCCTTCTTCTACGCTAAATTGCCAAACCCACCCCCCGATAGGCTTACAAACCTCGTCCCATTTGAGGAGATGAAACTTACTCTCTTTACTATTTCCACTCCATAGAAAGTGACAAAACAAGTTAAGGAATTGGGTAGCTTACTGACAACAAACAAAGGAAATTGAGGAAAATAAAGTGCTCACAATAATGGATGAGCTAGGGAAGGGCGAGCAGTACCCAACCCAAACATACAGGTTGAAGTACCATCTGCTAACATTATCAAAAAAATGGACGAAAACTTGACAAACGAAGACATGCTTACTGGTCATGTGATTGGAAGCTCCAAGTCAATAATCCAAGGAACACTCTCAGAGGAACCAAGAGAAATCATACCTGACTGAACAAGAGTAATTGTTAAGGAGGAAGTATGAGTGGAGCGATCTTTCGAAAGCTTGGCATACTTTCTTGGACAATATAACTATATCACCTGTTGGAATGGGTGGAGACAAACTTGAAGACATAACTGTCAGAGCCATCATTCAAGGAGCGAACCTGATTTGCCCAAGATAATTTACCTACAAAATCCCAACACGTATCTACTGTGTGCTTATTCATACTACAATGAGTATACTGCCAATTACCACAACCACGACCACCACAAAGTCTGTGTCGCAACCTTCCCACGTATTCATGCCTCCAAAACAAACTCTCCCAAAATCTTTGCCACCAAATCGTCTGCCACGACCACAACCACCTCGACTTCATCTCCTCTACCACAGACGAAGAAACAAACACAGACCGATAAGATGAGGACCAACTCTATGCATTTATATTGGTTGTAAGATGAACTCAAGCAAATGCCTCCGCAACAAATTGAATCTCGCTACCGTCAAGGATCTAAACTCCCAAAGGCTCAAACGCATGAAAAAAGCCAAAGAGGGATATAGCAAAACAAAATTCCTCTCTTTTTCGTTTCATGGTCTCATCATATGTTGACAAGGAATCTCATAATTTGCCATTTTGTGAGGAGTTAAATTATTCTGGAGTAACGCATAGATACAGGCTAGCTTCATCTCACCCAAATACATCTCCCTAAAGTTTTCCCGAACTTCTTTTGTCATCTTGAAGATGGCATTCGCACTAATGTGAGGTTCCATACTATTCCACAACAAACCTCTAATCTGAGCATCTTCTACCACCCAATCTTCAAATTTTGTCGAGTTTTTTGCAGGCTTGGGGGAAGTCGAATACTTTCACTCTCTTACCAGTAAGAAATACTTCTAGAAATGTGATCGACTATAGGTAGTTTAGCTAATGTGGTTTGCATATTCATCGACTCAGATGGAGACAGGAGATTATTCTTGGCTTCATTCTTTACATTCATATTCACGAGAATAAAGAAATCAATCACACAAGTGAAGAATTTTCAACTTAAACTTACTAAACACGTACTTCAGGATAACATATAGCCACAAACACAACCAACTATGAACAATACTTGCTTCACACCATTCACACATACACTTGATCTTCAACCTTGGCTAAAAACAACTTCCACGCCCACACTTTTATCTTCAAATCTGACCATAGATTTAACCATAGATGCGCGATGGCCCACTTTGACCCATCAAGGTGGTATTGTATGAAAGTGAGCTTCACAAACCTTCACAGAACATGACTATACAACCCATCAAATGGTGGCACAATGATGAAAGCGAATTTGAGTTAAATCAGCCCCCCAAATAAGTTAAGAGTTCCACCCCAAGGAGATGAAAGAAGAAGAAAAAGAAGAGGAAATGTGAAAATACTACAAGTGAAGGGATTGCTTATAGTTTTATTATACTGGACTATAACAAGTCAATTAACAACTACTCGAATGAATGCATATTACTAAAAATGTGAAAGAATAACATATAAATTTTATTGATGGCATTTTAAGAGAATGAGAATAATAGTGTGAGAAAGAGTAAGAGACTAAAGAGAGATTGAGAGATGAGAGAGAGAGCAATAGAGATGTGAAAAAAGGGAGGTAGGGTAAAAAGTGAGAGAAAATGAAGAAGAAGAAGAAGAAGAAGAAGAAAGGAAAGGAAAGAAAGTCCCAACGATCAAAATTCTAACCGTTGGAGGTTATGCCATCGCAGACTGCATACATGATGGCATAATCACATAACTATGGCTTATGTGGTCGCATACTTCTCTATGCGACTGCATAGTCTCAACAGCAAAATAACCACATATACCACCATGGCATATGTGGTCCACTAGTCCAAAATGGCATATGTCATGGGATAATTGCTTATGCGATAGCGTATGACAACACTAACCCCAACTAGCTCTGATTACTAATTCTGACTCATCCTCATGACTCAATTCTACTATCGAATGACTAACAAGCTCATAAGCACATGATCGGATGAGAAGCAAAGAAAACCTAACAACTCTCTTAATAATAAAGATTGTTATTATCAATATGCCTACAACCTGTCAAGCTCATAGAGATAAAATAATGAAAATTTCCTTTTGACCACAATTCCATCAAAACAACTCACCGTCCCTTTTTGTCAGTATCAATAATTATTCGATTTTTGGAAAGTTGTTCTTGAATCAAAATCACCTACAAGAATAATAATTATCACATCAAAGCCCCAACAAAGCAACTGCCAAACTAAAATGAAGAACTTAAACATCAATCAAGAGAAGTGATAGACAATATTAGAGAACTATCACAATCAAGTTTGGATGCACCAGGCAACCAATGTAAAAGGTAAATCACATAGAAGTTGAAAAGGTTACAAAAAAACATAAGCTAGTTATGTAAAGATGATGTCAAAAGATATCTACTAATCAAAAACTAACTTTTGCTACAATTTCTTCAATACGTGAACAAGATATCTACAAAACACACAATATGCAAGAACTAGTTAGTTTGGACAACATACAACTGAGTTTATGTTCAATAGAATGAACTATTCAGAAAAACGTTTGATCAAACCCCCAATTGTCATTATTTTTTTGTGGGTAATCAAAGATTAGATTGAGCAAAGAGAAAAAGATACAACCCATCAAAAGCATGACAAAGGGACAAGAATAAAAACACACAGCCCCAATGAAACAAAAAAGACAGAAAAACAGACCCTGAGGCATATGAAGAAAAGAAAATGATTTTAAAGAAAGCAGAGAGGAAATTTTATCTCCTATCCACAACGAGATCATCTCTTATTGTGCCCGATTTAGCCAGGGAAGCTGCCACTCCCTTCACTTCACTATGGTATATATATGAAGGACAAGTCTCTCCTCACACAGGCCCAGGGCCTCCACCCGATCCACAACCCGTCACCAAATATCACAACCAGAGGCCCACATTGTAGAGTTCTTTGAATCTCCCTCAAAAATAGCTGGGAAGCGATCGAACTGGGCAGCCACTTTTACAGCTTGAAGAAGTGCAGCGGCCTCCATGGTATTCAAGTCTTAGTATCCAATTGAATCTGAAAACTCAATAGAATGACGCTGCAGTCCCGAACTACAGCACCCACCCCTGCTGGACCTATGTTATCAATAGAGCTTCCGTTAAAATTGATTTTAAAATAACCAACAGGAGGGAGGCCAGGGGATAGTTGGACTGAAAACTTCCTAGGAGCACTTGGTCACTTGAGGCCAACTCAACTTGGAAAGGACCAGAGAAAAGTCATGAAATCTTTTGTCCACCCTTGTCCAGTAGATGAAGAGAGTCATTAGACTATAATCCCTCCTCTCCAGCACACCTACAGTGGATGACCTTCCATCAAATATTCTTCAGTTTTTTTCAATCCGGATCGACCAGATTACTGCATGAAACAGCAAACTCCACATTGCAAGACTGATCAAACCACACGCTATCAACAAACAGTAGTCGATTGCGTCCATAACAGATTTGGGAAGCACCCACTTGACACCAAATTTTGAAAGCATCAAGTTCCACACTTCCTGGCAAAAGCGTAAAGGAGAAAGATGTGTCTACGTTTTCTTTATTGGCACAGAACATCACATCTGTTTGGGATCATCATACCTCTGCTCTTAAGGTGGTCAATGTTGAGGATCTTGTTGAGGCATGTTGTTCAAACAAACACTTTGATTTTGAGAGGAGCAACAACATTCCAAATCTTGGAGAAACTGAAGTTCTCCTCCCATCACCATTGGAAGGCGCTATCACCAATGATCATCCGGAGAATGGACCACCAGAGTCAAACTCCCAGATCCTTCAATCTGGTCCAGCCTTGGAGACACATAGAGCTTCAAGACATTCCTTAAAAAGAAACATTGTATATCCCCTCATACCGAAGATTGCACATGAAGATGGGACACCATACAATAGCCGCCCATCCTTAGAAAGTATAGCTTTTCCAAATTTTTCAGGGAGCAAAATAGCAATGCACCAACAGTCAAACAAGAATATTACTATTTCGTTCGATACAACCCTTACATACAGATTATTAAGGCATAACTGAGCTTACCCATAAAGTACGTCTCCACGATGTAGAACCACCCCCTCTGAGAAGCACCATTTAGGTCACAATGATTTTCACCTTCACCATATTTTGCAGCAAAGATCATGCGAAATATAGGTGGTTCTCTGGACCCTAATCATCACCACCACTTGCACAGTGCTATAATTTCATCGGGAGGGTCCTGAGACCAGGCCCCCACTCAACATTGGCTTACAAACAACCTGCCAAGCCACCTCATGAAACTTAAGCAAAACCCTCCCAATCGTTCCATAGGATTTTTCTTTTTGAATTGCCTCCATTTTGTTGGCCACTTTCGCTGAACATCAGAGGGAGGCCAAAAGATTGACCGTCAACATTGACGGTACTGATTTAGTGAGGGTAATTCCCCTCCCAACAACAGAAGCTCACACTCATATTCCCAATCTTCTTTCGAATTTCTTCAATAAGAGCCATATCTCCAACCACACACTGCCTCTGAAAATCGAGCTACCCAGGTGTTTGAAAGGCTGCTCTGAACAGTACATCCCACTTCCCTAGCCAATAATGATGCCTCAATATCTAGATTTATGACAGAGATGCAACTTTTCCCAAGATTCATCCTGAGGCCAGAAGCAACCTCAAAATGCAGCAAAATGTCCCTACGAGAACCAACTTCACACACCTACCCATCGCCAAAAAGAAAGGGTATCATCTGCATATTGGACATGGGTTACACACTTACACTAACATCGTCATTCTTCAAAAATTCCATTGATAATGCCTGCAATAAAACACTGTTCAGGAGCAATCTAGATCATGATTCCGCTAAAATAGAGAGAAGGAGAAGGAATAAGGGAACCCCTTTATTAATTCCCTCTCCTCTTTGAAGAAACTCACTGGGGTCCCTTTAAGAATTATCAAGAACCATACAGAGGAGATACAAGCTCTAATCGAGTTCCACCATTTCAATCCCAAGACCATACGGAACATCACATATAGGAGGAAATTCCAGTTTATACAATCATACGCCCTCTCCATATCCACCTTAGAAACAAAGCCCTTCACCTCTTTTTCCCATACTAATCAATCATCTCGTTAGCAACAAAACAGACCATCTAACATAGAACTGCCTGGAATGAATGCAGTCAGATTTTCTGAAACAACCAAATCGACAACCCTTCTTAAAGGAGAACACATGACCTTAGCAATCACCTTATAAAAAATTCCAAATTAGACTAATTGGTCTGAATCCAGTGACTCTTTCAGCGCCATCAACCTTTGGTGCCAATGCTATAAAAGAAGCTCCATAGATTTACATACCGCCGCTATGTCATGAAATCTACCTTTCCTTGGTAACATGAACAAATAAAGGACAAATCCACCACGCCTAAAAGGACATGTAACAACTTGCTGCTAACTATTTCGGTTTCTTTCTTTAATATGTAATAACAAACCTCTCCAAAGACCCAAAAAATGAAATTCGTAAATCACATAAATCACAAAGTCGAAAAAAGGTCTATTGGCGATGAATCCACTCTCGTGTCCTAATGGAGTCTGGTAGCATCCATTGAAATTGACCTCCAGTTATCCATCTAATGACATACAATCTGTTCATTTAGTTTCAAGGTTGCAATAGAAGTGAGAATTGAACATTAGAATGCCATATAGAAAGGGAAGAACCTCCAATTCATTCGGGTCCTTATGCAAGTTGACTGAAACAAAGCATCTCACCACTTTTTCCCAGCCAATAAAACTTCCACAAATTCCTACTAATCGCATTTTTTAAAGAGAGTAACCATCAATTTTAGCTTTTCGAAACCAAAGATTTCCATTGAACCTTTTTGTTAGAGAGAGAGAGAGAGAGAGAGAGAGAGAACAGAATTTATTTAAAGCCCAACAAAAGGTAGGAAAAGAATACAATGCAACGCTAAAACATGAAAGTAAAAGAGGTAGTCTTAGCTCCATTTACATGGGGAGTCCAAACCTTAACAAGGCCCATAACTGTCTTAACTGTCTTAATCACCCCGTCCACCATGGACCTCCCATTTCCGAAACACTGCTCGTTTCTTTCCCTTCAGATTGCCCAGAGAATAGCCATAACAAGAAGCCTCCAAATGACTTTGATAGTTCTCCTGCCACCTACTCCATGCCACGACCAAAGAAGAGCCTCCACCGATTCTAGCATAACCCAATCAAAATGAGACTCGGCAAGGAAATAGTCCCACACTTTCCGAGTAAAAGTGCAATGGGTAAATAGGTGGGTCGATTGACTCTGCATCGTCTTTGCACATCAAGCACGTATTAGGGAGAATTAACGATCTCTGCCCCAGATTGTCTATGGTCAAATTTCTTTTACAACCGACCAACCCAACGAACACTGCCGGGGGGGCACCAAGCTACGAATTCACCATAGAAAGAAAAGTAATGAGAAACTAGGACAAACCGATATGGGGCTAGATTAGCTAGTCGAGGGAAGATCTCTTGAAGCGCCTTATCACCACACCACACATCCACCCAAAACCTGATTCAGTTCCCCCTTACCAATAGCGAAAGTGATCCCTCTTTGAACTAAGTGTTCCATCGACGCAATAGTTTTCCAAATGCTAGAAACATGATAAAGAGAAGATCGCTTAACAAACTAGCCTCCCATACCATACTTGCTAACAATTAATCTCCCCCCAACGGATTCCCAAGTCGTAGCAGAGCTTCCAATGCCATTTCCCAAGAAGCACACTGCTCATCGACCCCAAGTCCTTGGTCCCCACACCCCTTCAGAAGTTGGCTTACAAACTTCCCCCCATTTAAGAAGAGATGGAATTTCCAACCATCATGAGCACCTCTCCACATAAATATCCGTCCTCAGCTTTTCTAGACACTTCAACACCGAGCTGGGGCACTTGAAAAGGGACAAAAAATACACAAGCACGTTCGAAAAAACCATTTTAATGAGAATCAATCTCCCTCCCAAAGATGCTACCAGCATTTCCAACTGGCTAACTTCCTCTCGATTCTTTCAATGACCTTGTCCCATAAATAACTCATAGGCTTCCCTATGCACAGAGGCAGGCCTAGATACATGGATGGAAACAAGGTTGTCTTGCATCCAAAGGCATCAACATTACATATCCAAATCCTCAACCGGAACATGTATCCCCAATATTTCACTTTTAGCCACACTAACTAAGATTGCCTCGAACCAAACAATGATTTTACAAAGATTATCCACCAAATTCACATCCGCATTCCAAAACAAGATAGTGCCATCCGCATATTGGATATGGCTTATTAGAGGCCTCTGAAACCTTGAAAACACTAACTATGCCATTCTCTTCCCCCCTCAAAAGCATCTTGCTAAGCCACTCACCAACAATCACAAAAAGGTAGGGAGAAAGGGGATCTCCTTGCCTTAGGCCCCTAGAAGCCTTGAAGAATCCTTCTACAGATCCGTTAACCAAAAGAGAGGTGCAGTGTGTCCCAGATGCACCCATTGCAGGTGTTAATCAAAAGAGATTAAAAAATATGTGGAGCAAGGGGCTCAGGGAGAAAGTGGGGGGGTGCTATATCTAGGTGGTTCATCTCGAGCCATGTACCAGCAAATGCAGCAGTCAGTCCTCACTTCAAAAATATGATTGAGGAGGTGCAGCATGCCGGGCCCGGTGTGAAGCCTCCCACGCCACAAGAGATTCTTGGCGTCTACCTCGATCGAGAGCACGAGGAGATTCAGGCTTGGGTAGGTGGACTCAAGCCGAACTGGAAGCAATACGGGTGACAATCATGTGTGATGGGTGGACAGGACCTACGAAATTGTCCATTATCAATTTCATGGTGTACTGTAGAGCGCAGCCTGTTTTCCTCAAATCCATTGATGCATCAGCCAGAATAAAAGATCACGAATACATATATGATCTCCTAAAATGAGTGCTTAGAGATGTTGGGTCCAGAATGTTGTCCAAGTTGTGATGGACAATGGCAGTGCGTTCGTTAAGGCGAGGAAGAAATTGATGAGGAAGTACAATCTCTATTAGACCCCGTGTGAGGCACACTGCATTGATTTAATGCTCGAGGAGATAGGCCAGAGGGATTCTGTCAAGAAGACCATCCAGGATGCGAGGAGAGTGACAAACTTTATATACAATCACTCATGGTTGTTGGCTGCAATGCGTGAGTGTTGTGGAGGGGACATCGTTAGACCAGGCGCGACACGGTTCGCTACGAACTTCATTGCACTTGACAGCTTATACAGGCACCGCGTGGTCTCAGAAATTTGTTCAAATTTGAGATATACATGGAGTGTAATCAGAAGAAGACTGAGGGTGCAAAGACCTGTTCGAAGATAGTGCTTTCCGATTCCTTCTGAGATAAAGTTTACAACGTCGTTTTCTTCCTACATCCAATGTACAAGGTCCTACGAGCCGTAAATAATTAGATGTGGCCTTCGATGGGGTCAATGTATGAGCTTATGAGAATTATGAGAACGGGGATAATGACTGCAATCCCCAGTTCGTATCAGTGGGTGATTAATATCATCGATCATCGATGGACAGGGACTCTCGAGCATCCACTCCACCAAGCTGGTAAGTTTGTTAATACAACTGAGTACTTTAAGCATCACTTCTGTTTGCATATTAATACAACTGAGTAACTAATATTTGGGTTCAGCATACTACCTAAATCCCAAATTTCATTATAAACATCGGCTCCATGAGAATAGTGATTTGACGATAGCCGTCCACGAGGTGTTCAAACGATTGTTCCCAGAATCGACAACGCAAGCATATTTTGGTAACTAGGTAGTGCAATAAATTTTCTTCCTTGTAGCCTCTAGAAATATGGGTGATTAAAAATAATGACCTGTGAATCTGTGTTTACAGTTGTTGTGTTTTAGGGATGCGAGGGGTACGTTCTCATCCGCACTAGCAAAAGCAGTGACTGAAACGATAATGTCGTGTGAGTATGGTAACATAATTAGGTAATTACATTTTTCATTTAAACTTCAAACTAAAACAAGCTCCTCATGGATATATAGGTGAGTGGTAGATGTACGGAGTCGACACGCCCGCCCTGCAGTTATTGGCAGTCCGTGTTCTCGCACAAACTGTATCCTCTTCACCGTGTGAGAGGAATTGGAGCACATGGTCACTCATACACACCAGCAAGAAAAATAGGCTGGCATATGAGAAGTTGCAGAAGCTCGTTTACTGCCACTACAATATGAAGTTAAGAGAGAGGCAGTTGCGGGTAGACCAAGACATGGAGGAAAATCAGGACCCGCTGGACCTGTTGTCTACAGGTAACATGGCACAGATATGTGATGATGATGAGGACCCACTTTATGAGTGGGTCAAATCAACTGATTTAGATGATGCGGAGGAAGGCCCTTCTCCACAGGTAGCCGAGGGCGCAACGTCTCTGGATATCGATGTCGATCAGGTAGTAATTCAACAAAGGTGGATACAGACCCTTTGATCCTTTGGTGAGGAGTTCGGCACGTTCCAGTGAGGGTGACGAATCATCTTCACGGCCCCCTCCCCATTATCAAGTCATAGTGAGTGATGATGATGATGAGACTCAACCCCCACTCGACACTGGTCCTGGGGACGACGACGACAACAATGATAACGATGACGACGATGATGAGGGTGGGGACGAAGGCACCGACACTAATATAGGTGGTACTAGTGGGTGGGGGTGGAAGTGGCGGGGCATACACGACGGCTCAAAACCAACGATCCGTTGGCCAGTTCACTGAGGAGTAGAGCTTTGACCATGGATCTCGTCCACCATCCAGGGTGAGAGCATCAAAGCCCACATATATGTTCGAGCATCGTTCGAAGAAGAAAGCCAGACGCGCCGCAACTGATGCTCTCACACGCAGCTTGTCATCTATGGACATAAGTTCAGATCAGGGAAGCTCCACCTCTGTCCCACCTTATGCTCATGGGGGATATCATGGGTATGGCAATGACAGCTCTGACATTCAGTCACGCTCATCTACCCATGGGTACAGGCAGCCGGAAGATAGTTCTTCAAGTCATGACCCTTTGACAGGAGGATATTCGGGGTACCTATATGACTGGCAGCAATACTATCAAGGAGTCGGGGTTGGACTTGATCTGTTCCCTCAACACCCTACTCAGTAAATGTCGTCGATGTATGTCACTCAATTCCCACGTTTAGGCGTACTCGTACATTTGGGGAGGATGATTATCAGAGGTACATAAGAGAGTTCCTCAATTGGTACAAGCAGAGGATGACCTGGAAACAGTACTGCCAACATGTTGGGAAACAGTACTACTCTCAACTACCACGGGATCCGGACAATGATTACGAGCCACCTCGTCACTCTGTGGGGATGAAACATGGCCAGAAATGTGTATTTTTTTTAATTCATTTACTTTTGCACGTCTTAATTGTTGTAAGCTTACATTTGTATTATATAAACTCATTTTGGTTACTATTTGAGTGATTTCTTACGACAACGCATGCCTTTTGACCCCCCATTAAATGGAAACTTCTAATTTAATGCATTCCTTTTGCAATTTTTTCATTCTTGAATATGTAAATATGTGTATTTAGGCATGCCCTGAAGTTTCACTGAAAAATTCCACCATTTTCTCCATGTTCCCCCTTTTTCCCTGCATTTCCAGTTATAATATCGTTATCGCCGATAATAACAACTTTTTTTAGTGGAATTTAATCGATTTTGTGTATAATACCAAATCAATGAAATGTCGCATGATTTCATTTTGATTTAGTGTTTTCTCCATTTTTATTTTTTTAATTTCATCGAAATGTTTGCGCATTTTCTAAAAATAATTTTTTTTATAAAAAAACCTTTTTTCTGTTTTTCAAGTAGATTCGGACCAATTTAGTGTTATAACACCAAATCGATGAAATGTTTCATGATTTTATCTCGATTTAGTTTTTACTATTTTATACTTTTTATAGTTACGCTGGAATTTTTTGGCATTTTCTGGAAATAATTAAAAACCTTTTTTCTATATTCTAATTAATTTGGTTTATAACACCAAATCAATGAAATGTTGCATGATTTCATCATAATTTCGTTTTTTCCATTTTATTTTTTCTATTTCCACTGGAATTTTCTAATTTTTCAAAATATTTTCTTTTAATTTTTCAAATGGAAGCTTTAATGATGCATAGCGTTTTAAATCTATATATCTACAGATTTTGGGCCAGGATTGATTCAATTTTTATTTTGCAACATTCTTTTTCTATTTTCGGGTTTATTTTTTACGCACTTTCGTAGTTTTTTTCAAAAATAATCTTAATTCCATCCACACCCTAGATCAACAATTCAAGTGCTACAAATCATATGATTAGTAAAACAAGTGATATCCTTTCCCATTCTCCATCCTCTAGCTATATTGAACTCGTTGATGGATCCTTCTTTGGGGCCAAGAAGGAATTCATCTACTTTCTTTGACTTTGTTATTACCATTAGTTATCCATGTTCATGTCTCTAAACTTGTTATTTGTTAGTGCCTTAACAAAGCAATTGAATTGTAGCATCACATTTTATCCTTCTTGTAAACTTAATTACAAGAAGGAGAAGAAAAAGAGAAGGGTTGGGGTTTGGAATGGTCCACGCATACCCACACATCATTTTTTTTATAATAAACTTTATCTATAATGGGGAGTACATCCTTTAAGTAACAAAAGCAAAAATACTACCTGTATCTTTTAATAACAAAAGCAAAAATACCTACTATGTCTCAAACCTCTAATTATAATAAAATGGAATAGGTGGACCGTACAATGGTATGGCCTACACCCATTAACACTTCCCCTCAAGCTGGAGCATGCATATCATGAATACCCAACTTGACAAAGAGACGATCTAAACGAGTACGACTAGAGCTTTAGTGAACATATCTACGAACTGATCTTCAAACTTGACGAACGGCATGCAAATTTCCTTGTTAGCCACTTTCTCTCGGATGAAATAATAATCCACTTCGATGTTCTTGGTTCTCTCATGATATACAGGATTGTTGGCAATGTGAGAGGCTGTTTCACAATACAGCTTCATGGAAATATCAATCATAAACCTAAGCTCACACATTAACGTCTTTAGCTAAATGAGTTTACACATTGCATGGGTCATTGCCCTAAATTCTGCCTCAACACTTGAGCAAACTACTACACTATGCTTGTTACTCTTCCATGTAACCACATTACCAACTATGAAGGTACAACAGCCAGTAGCAAGTCACCTATCAGATGGGAACCAGCCCAGATTACATCAACATACCCTTCTACTCAAAAATGGCCATTCCGCTTATAGAGGATACCACGACCAGGAGCTTCCTTTAAATACATAAGGATGTGAAGCATGGCTTCCATACGATGGGATACAAGAAGCGTGCTCAAATTGACTAACGACACTAACCGAAAATGTGATATTAGGTCGGGTATCGTTAAATAGATGAGTTTTCCAACAAGTCAATGATATCTCCCTGGATAATCAAACAATTCTCCTCGATCCATGCTGAATTTCTAATTAATATCCATGGGAGTTTCATTGGAACTTGGCTCCTAAAAGGCCTGTCTCATCCAGTAAATCCATCACATACTTTTGTTGTGACAAACTGATGCCCACCTTAGACCATATCACCACGATGCCGAAGAAGTATTGAAGATGGCCCAAGTCCTTGGTATAGAAATGCTATGGTAAAAACTTCTTCAACTCATCCATACCAGTACTATCACTACCTGTGACAATGATGTCATCCATGTACACAACCAACACAATGATACCAGCCTTACTTCGTCTTACAAAGACAGTGGTCATCCTGACTAATTTAGACACCACTTTACTAAACTTATTGAACCCAGCTCTTGGAGATGATTTAAACCATAAATTACCTTCTTAAGGCAACATACCTTATCTAACTTCCCCTGAGCAAAGAAGCCAGGTGGTTGCTCCATTTAAACTTTTTCAATAAGATCTCCATGAAGAAAAGCATTCTTCATATCAAGCTAATACAGAGGCCAACCCAGATTTGCAACAACAAAAACAACCAAATGTACAGAGTGAACTTTTGCCACAGGAGAGTAGGTCTCTGAATAATTGACTCTTAGAATCTGAGTGTACCCTTTAGCAACCAACCAAACTTTTAACCAATCAATCGAACCATCAAGGTAATACTTCACTGTATACACCCATCTACAACAAACTGCGCGCTTTTTGCTTTTAGTTCAATTAATGTCCAATTTTGAATTGTATAGAGCGCATCCATCTCTTCTTCAATTGCTCGCTTCCACCCATCACTACTGAGAGCCTCCTGAAAAGAATGAGGAATCGACACAAACGACAAAGATGTAGTTAAAAGCGCATCACTCTAAAATCTTTTCGGAACTTTCGATTCAATAACAATGCCCTATCAAACTTCAAGTAAATGACAACTCTTACCTTCAACTACCCGATTTTGTTGTGATGTGTAAGCACACGAAGTTTGATGAATAATTCCATGAAATGAGATATATGAGTTAAAGTCATTAGATATATATTCCTTAGCATTGTTGGAACGAAGAATGCACACCTTAGCATTGAATTGATTTTGTATTTCCATATGAAATTCCCTAAAACAAGAAAACATTTCTAAACGATCTTTCAAGTATAGCCATGTCATTTGAGAGTAATCATCCACAAAGATAATGAATTACTTCAAATCAGATAAACTAGTATTATGAACTGAACCCCCAAACATTAGAATGCACCAATTATAAAGGTTTATCACATCTTTTGTTCACAGGTGGTAAAAACAACACTCTACGATGTTTGCTTAACTCACAAGCCTCACACTCTAACTTAGGACAGAAGTAGACACTTTAAACTGCTTAAGGTACGGTGACCAAGACTGGAATGCCACTGATATGGAGAGACTGTCAAGGTAATAGAGAAATGTCACTGCTTAAGGTACACTTCGCGTCCCTCACCAATCATCTCCTGCGTCGTTAGAAACTGAAATTCACAGTAGGAAGGAAAAAAATGTGATAGAACAATTTAAGGATTTGGTCAGCTTGCTTGCAGAAAGCAAACGCAAAGGAAATTTTGAGACGTAAAGTATTTAACAACAATGAAAGTGGAGAAGGACGAGCAGTTCGCAACTCAAACACATAGGGCTAAAGTACCATCCGCTAATGTCATCAAGGAGGTGGATGTAAGCTTAACTAACTGAGACAACACACTGTGCTTACTAGTCAGTCATATGATAGGAGGTTCCAGAGTCAATGACCCAGGGTACACCTTCAAGAGATGCAAGACAATCATACCTAACTGAGCAAGAGTAGTTGTGGAGGATGATGCGTGAGTTGAACAATCTTTAAAAGCTTAGCATGCCCTTCCTTAGATAATGTAATGTAATGTCTCGAAAAAATTCGTACAAAGACCTGAGTACCACCTCAGGCAGAAATCACTCGGGACCAAATCCTTTAGAAATTAGACGAAATTAACTAAGTGTTAAACTAAATTAGCTGTGAAATTCGCTTGAACCACTTTAAATACGAACTGCAAGACCCAAAACTTGTAGAATCATTAACGCTACATTACCCTGAAATCTAGGGTCAATCTCAAAACCCAGTTGCTCTCGGGAGCATCACAAAACTCCGTATCGGACCTGGACCGCGGGTCGAAAGTCCGATTACCGCGAAACTATACGCTTATGACCACCTTACTGGGCTTGACAACCATCTCGAAAATCAAGTCTTGATAGTATCCAGAAACGCACAACTTGAGCCCGGAGCGAAGTGTGTGAGAAACGCAAATATCTTTAGAAATTGAACTCAGATTTAAGTGATTTGGGCCTGTAATGACTCGGAAAATTTCGTGCAATGGCCCGAGTATCACCTCAGGCAGAAATCACTTAGGATCAAATCCTTTAGAAATTAGACAAAGTTTACTAAGTGCTAAACTAGATTAGCCATGAAATCCGCTTGAATCACTTTAAATACGATCTACAAGACCCAAAACTTGTAGAATCATTAACGCTAGGTTACCCTAAAATCTAGGATCAATCCCATTACCCAACTGCTCTCGGGAGCACATTGAAACTTCGTATCAGATTTGGACCGCACATCGAAAGTCCGAATAATACGAGGTTATAGAATTAGGACCGCCTTGCTGGGCTTGATAACCATCTCGGAGATCAAATCCAGATAGTGTCCCACGGCTATTCGCTTAAGCCCGGAGCGAGGAGTGTGAGAAAACCTGGTTTTCTTTAGAAATTAAATCAAATTTAAGTAATCTGAGACTTGATGTTTGCGGGTCAAATATAAGCAATCAGACCGTCGGAATCTGACCCAAATACATGTCCCCTGATCAGGAAACATTTCCCATACATGTCTGTATATTTGTAACCCTGATCGAGTTTCTGTAACCATTGAACTGAAACTGGTCCGCCACGTGTGATCTGGAAACCCGATTGGAATGAAAACTTAACTCGACCTAGATCCATAGTCAGTGAGCTTAAGTCCGACCTTTGGCTCAAGGGGGGCTCCGGAAGTGCTCCGTTGAGACGGAACAGACCCGCTTTGGACATAACTTAAGTATACCTTGGCCCTGAGTCTAATTTGGAGAGTTTTAGGCCTATATAAGGCCCTTAAACCCTCTCTCATTCTCACCATACGAATTTGAGAAAACCCTAGGAGAGAGAAGAGAAGAAAGAGAGAGAAAGTGTGAGAGAAGTGGGAGAATCTTCCTGCTATTCTACCCTGGTGCTATACGTGCTCAACCATCACGATCTAATCGCTTTTCTGGCGATTCCGACTTCATTTCTAAGTAAGAAAACCCTAACCCTAACCTGTTTTAAGGTTTCTATAGGTGCAAGTAGCGAAGTAGCTGACTTACCCTGTGATATAGGTCGTCGTATCGATGTTGGCGAAGGCATAGAGTTTCTGTTAAGTTCGTTACGTTTCTACGGCGTAAGGTGCGGACTTTAGACGTATAGGTTATGGTTTTTAACGCTTTCAATGTCAGATCTGGGTGTTATTGTACATGCACAATCTGATGTTCGTTTTACGTTTCAGTTGCGTATGCAAATTATGGCAAATTGTGTATTTAGTATATTTGTAGAAAATACCGTATATGTACAAATTTTGAAAGTGTGTTTGCCATGATTAATTACTGTATGAACATGCTATTTATCTGTATAATACTTACTTGGCGAAAGGGTTCGCCCTAACACATGTTTTTGCTAGTATACGCTATGTATGTTAAAAGAGTGTATTCTAAGTGTTTGTGAAAATGTTTGTAAGAGTAAGTACTTAGATGATTGTGCTTTAGGTAGGTGTTGAGATAGAATTCTCAACTACCTCAGTGATATGTATGATTTCCTTCATGTACGTTGTTTAAGTTAACCGCTTACTCATGAAATGTATGTGTTGTATTTCCTGTTTGTATTGTGCTTTATATCATGTTGTTAACATGTTTGAATTACTTTGTTAATTCTGCTTTGACTATTATACATGCTTTCTGGTTACGACTTGAATGTGATTGGGGCTATGTGATAGTCCAGACAATCGGTAACAGGCTGAAGTCGTGGTTGAGATTCATTTCGCCACGTAGGATGTATTTGACGAACCCGAGTCGTACTTCGGTTGGCGACAATGGTTAGACCATGCGAAGTGCTCATGCACTTCATGTTGTTCAGCTGGTTGTGCGCTCGTGCTAGTCGAGCTCGTCACGTAACCCGATCTGTCTAATGTATGCTCACCATGTTTGGATGCTACTGCTTGAACCTAGGGTACCAAACTTCCCAGTGTAACCCCGTTAACCTTGGTACCTCGATCCGCTAAGACTCATGAGCCGGGCATAGTGGTATGGGACACCGTGGTCGAGCTGTCGGTCTACACTGGGGCCACGAGCCTCCCTGTAGTGACCAGTGAGCAACCCAGACTCATGAGCCGAATACGGTGGTATGGGACACTGTATTCGAGCTGTCGGCCTACACTGATTGGTGACGAGCCCTTTGTAGTGACCTCGAGCATACTCTAAATCTGCGGATAGGCGACGAGCCTTCCCGTAGTAAACAGAGTATAAACTAGGCCTGTATTGATAAGGTGATGGGGGAGTGGTGTAACAAGTGTGTGTAACAGCCCTGGCAGCCCTTTACAGCGACCTAGAACCGCATCATCGTATGAGATTATCTAGGACTGACGACCCTAGAATGGATCATTGTTTGGGAATGATATAAGGAAGGTACCTTAGTTCGTATGAAAAGAACTAATAATAATTCGGTAATCACGCTCATACCATAGCACTGCATGTGCCTGGAAGAGAGCACTGAGGGATGAACGCATGTCGCGGACGTAAGATGGTGTCGCATGAGGGAGCATTGGCGAGGGCATGCATCATGACTGCATTCATACTTGCATTAATAAGAGTATTTAGGAGTGTTTGATTGTACTGCTTTATCATTACTGCTTGACTGAATTGATAACATGTTAACTTGTGCTTTATTGTTCCACTGAGTTAGCTACTCACTCCCACGTTACAGGACGGTGTTCTGGACACCCACCAGACTGTCTTAGATGCAGGTATTGACGAGGCACAGGAGGCTGAGCCTGATTACTATGATGATCAGGATGAGTTCTCCTACATGCAGTTCTCTGGAGGCTACGCTTAGGTCATTCAGATGACGAGGCTACAGGGTGTACGAGTATAGTTGTACCATTTTTGGCATTTTGATTTTTGAAACAAATACATGTATATGGTGACTCGGTAAGGTGTTCATACTCTGGAGACCGATTGTGACATTTTTGGCTTTATATACATCTGTATACATCTTTCAGTCTTTCGCTTGTGTTTTATAACTTGATCTGGAGTATGAATTACTGTTTTGGTATAATCCCTCTCATGATTATTGCACTAACACCGACAACATTCAATCATAAGCATTTATATTGCATAAGTGATGTTTTGAAACTCGGGTGTTGAGTTGCTACTCGACCCCCGATTTTCAGGGCGTTACAGGGCCGTTCGCTTGCGGGCCAAATCTAAGGTTTCAAACCGTTAGAATCTGACCCAAATACACCCTCGGATCAAGAAAATTCCCAGCACAGGTCAATGTACTCGTGGCCCTGTTTGAGTTCCGACGACCGTTGAACTGAAACTGGTCCTCCACGGTCGATCTGTAAATCCGATCAGACCAAAAACTTAACTCGACCTAGATCCAATGCCATGGAGCTTAAGTCCGACCGCACGCAGAAAATGGGCCTCCAGATGTGCTCCGTTGGACCAAAACAGCCCCTATTTGGCTATAACCTAAGTATACCATGACCCTGGCCATCCCATCAGTTCTGGGCCTATATAAGGGCCTTAAACCCTCTCTCACCCTTCACATACGAATTTCTAACCCTAGGTGAGAGAAAAGAAAAGAAAGAGAAGGAAAGAGAGAGAAGGTCAGAGAAAGTGTTGGAGCTTGTTCCTGGGATTCGATCCCACCATTCCACGTGCTTAACCACCGTTATCGTATCGCTATCCCGGCGATTCTGCCTCCGTTATTGGGTAAGAAAACCTAATTGTAATCTGTTTTAGGGTTTCAAATGGTGTAAGTGATGAAATAGATAACCTATTTCATGCTTTAGGTGGTCGTCGTGCCGTAGACAAAGACTTGGCAACGAACTGAGATCGTTACAAGTTTACCGGCGAAAGGTGCGGACTATAGATGTTTAGGTTATGGTTTTCAAGGCCTTCAATGTCAGTTAATGATTTATGACTGACTTGATTGTTATCACATATGCTTAGATTCGATGTTTCCCGTATATTACATATGTATGTAAACTATGTTGATTAAAATGCATTCCAAGTGTTCGTTATAATGTTTGAATGAATATGGAATTATGATTTGTGCTTGACATGATTTCTGGTTGCTAATGTACGATCGTTGTGCACGTAACAATTCCTTTGTGAAAGGATTCGCTATAATATGTGTTTTAACTAACTTATTACATGTATGTAATATGTGTTGTCTAAGTGTTTGATAAAAATGCCTAAATGAGAAAATGTGCGGTGTAATGTGCTGGAGGAGGGCGCTGAGATAGGATTCTCAATCCCCTTATCTAGGGTTACAATTTTCTTCATGTAATCTACTATGTGACTTATGAATGAAATGCTTATGTATGTACATGCACTCTGTGTGTTCGTTAAAATGCTGCTATGAGATTTATATTTATATTGATGGTTGCATGCTCTCTTGGTTGTCACATAGGAATGTTATTGTTCTGGAATGTGTTTGGGGCTACGTCGTAGTCCAGGCAGTCGGTAATGGTCTACGGTCGGTGGCCAAACTGTTTTAGCCCGACGGATGCGTTCGACGAATCTGAGTCGTACGTTGTTTGACGACAATGGTTAGGCCACGCGGAACGCTTATGCACTCCATGTCGATCAAATCAATGTGCGCTCGTACTAGTCGAGCTTGTCAAGTAACTCGATTGGCCCGATGTATGTTCACCATGTATGGACGCTACTGCTTGAATCTATAGTACCAACTCACCAATGGAAAGCCCATTAACCTTGGTACCTCGATCCTCTAAGACTCATGAGCCGGACATGGTGGTATGGGACACCGTGGTCGAGCTGTCGGCCTACACTGGGGCGACGAGCCTCTCTGTAGTGACCAGTGAGCAGCAACACCTCGTGAGCCAAATACGGTGGTATGAGACACTATATTCGAGCTGTCGGCCTACACTGATCAGGTGACGAGCCCTTTGTAGTGACCTCGAGCATACTCTGAGACTGCATTAAGGAGACGAGCCTTTCCGTAGCAACTAGAGTATAAACTAGGCCTACAATGATCAGGTGACGAGCCCTTTGTAGTGACCTAGAACCACAACAACGTATGAGATTTACTAGGACTGACGACCCTAGAATGGATCATTGTTTGGGAATTGATATAAGGGAGGTACCTTAGCTTCCCAACCCTGTTGTATGAATAAACCTAAGTAAGAACTTGGTTAACACGATCATAACATCGCATTGTACGGTGCTTTGGTAAGGAAGTAGCATGTGTCTGGAGTGGTGCATGCCGCGACCGTGAGATGAAGTTCGCAGAGGGAGTGCAGGCAAGGGCATGCATCATATCATACCATCTTTGCATTAACAAGAGTCTTTAGGGCTTGATTGTTGAACTTGCTTTATCATTACTGCGTGATTGAATTGATAACATGTTAACCTTTGCCTTATAGCTCCACTGAGTTGATCACTCACTCCCACGTTCTGGGACGGTGTTTTAAACACCAACCAGACTCTGTCTTAGTTGCAAATGGCGACGCGACGTATAAGGCAGAGCCTGACTTCTACGACGACGAGGAGTTCTCCTACATGCAGTTATCAGCGGGTTTACTTAGACCGTCCTGATCGACGGGGGCTACAGGGCTTATCATTTGTAGTTGGACTATCTTTGATATTTTGTATTTTGAACTAATACATGTAATTATTTGACTTGGCAATGTATTCATACTCTGGAGACAGGCAATGGTCTATACGTTCGATATATGCTTATATATCCCTCAGTCTTCCGCTTCCGTTATTTAACTGCCTCTGGAGTATGATATACTGATTTGGTATAATCCCACTCATGTTTAATGCACTAATACAGACAACATTCAATCATCATCATATATGTTGCATAAGTGATGTTTTGGAACTCGGGAGTTGGGCTCCTGCTCGACCCCCGATTTTCAGGGCGTTACATGTAACTATGTCACCTGCAGTATTAGGCCCAAAAGGGGCAAAGATGGGTTTGGAGACGCAACCCTCGATGCCATTAGTGGAAGAGCAAACCTGATTTGCCCAAGCCAACTTACCGATAAAATCCCAGCACGTATCAGCAGTGCGGTTGTTAAGAGCACAATGGGAGCATTACCTATTACTACGACCACGACCACAGCTACCTCCAAAATTTGTACCACGGCCTTCCCGATTATTTTTGCCACCAAAATGACCTCCCCCTGAATCTCTACCACCACACTGCCACCAAGACTTCCTCCATCTCCTCTACCAAATGTAGAAACAAATGCAAAGCGGTTTGACAAAGACGAACTTCGTGAATTTATACTAATTGTTCATTGAACACAAACAAATGCCTCAACGGTGGATAGGATCTCACTACCTCCAAGAATCTAAGCTTGTACAAGCTCGAACTCAGGACACACCAGAGAAGAATTTAAGAACACGGAATTCCTCAACTTGCCATCTCATGGCCTCATAATTGGTAGACAGAGTTTAGTAAATGTCCAGTTCTTCCCACATGCCTCATAAGGCTAAATAGTATCCCCCAACACTCTTTACCTCCTTGTTAAAGAGCAAGGATATGTAAAGTAACTCGTAGATATGAGTTAATTTTTTTCTCGACTACATACATCTATCTCAAGTTTTCCTACACTTCCTTGGCTATCTTCAAAAAGATAACGTATGCACTAATCTAAGGCTCCATGCTATTCCATAAGGGATTAAAAAGTATTAGGGTGGATTGTATTGCTTACTTGCATTTAATGCACATGTCAGACAATTGTCTGGTGATTCCAAGGGATAGACCAGATACATCACCATGTTTGCATGCAAAGGCGGGTAGGGAATAAATCTTGCAAGTGATCCCATCTTGTGTTTGGGACCGAAAGTGAACACGCTAACTCCTGCATGTGCCGCGTTTAGTGATAAATCACCGCCAGATGGATCATAACAGTCAGGCTTGCTAGGATGCAGATTTCCTGCGACTTAGGGTTTCACAGGAAGTACATGCATTAGGATGCTAGGTGGGGCCCACCATGATCTCTAAAAAATCCACACCGTCCATCCAATTTTTTCTAAAATAGGAAATCAACTAAAATCAAACAATCCAACAATGAAAATTAACGTAAAGGGGCAATCAAGCAAAAGAGATCATCAGAAATCCTCATAAAACAATTTTTCGGCCAACGGAAATCATCAAAAACAGGCAATCCGGCAACGAAAATCAACCAAAAACAGGCAATCCGGCAACGGAAATCAACCAAAAACAGGCAATCCGGCAACGGAAATCAACGGGCATGAGACAATGTCAAGGCAATGGAAATCAGACACAACAGCATCATAAATCAACAGTTAAGGGCAATACGGCAACACAAATCTATTGAAATCCGGCCCTTTATTAGGCTGTAGCATATCAGAAAATTGCCTCTTGGGAGGTTGGAATGTTCTACCCCCAAGAACATCCACTCTCTAGCCGAAAAAACCCCTTTGAAGACGAGCATCAGTGTGCGTTGCTTACCATTCTCGGGCCGACAATGATCTACCATTCCTGGTAGTAAATCTCCGTCATTTATATAGACACCAACCTTTCTTCTGATTATGGTGTACAGAAATGGAGAAGACGGGTGAGTATCTCTCTCCTGTTCCATCGTCCTACACAGGCAGATGTGGGAATGACATTGGATCGAGTTTGCGGCAAGAGAAGGCAGTAGTAGGATGTTGGATTAGAAAGGATAGGGTTTCTTGACCAAAGCTTCCATCATATCCTATGCTGGATTTTTCCGAATCCGGGCAAGATCAAATGATATCCCTTGTTCTACTCAATTGTCCATTCACACGACAGTCGAGGCATTAACCCAACTGTTGGTTCTCGTAAACAAACGCAGAGCTGTACACGATTCAATGCGAATACGTCCTAACTCAGTTGAATCCATTGCGCCAAACAGGCCCTAAGAAGGCTCTAATCTAAGAATCTTCTACCACCAATCTTCGTATTCTAACATCCTTCCCTCAAGTTTGTAGGAACTAGTGAGAAATACCTCTATAGTTGTGACCCATTATAATTAGTTTGCTCCATTAAGTTTGCTCAATGTGATCTGAAGATTTACCGACTCAATTGGAGGCCAAAGACTAGTGTTGGGTTCATTCTTGGCATCCATATTTGAAGGGGAAATCAAAAAAGGGATTCTTGGCTTCATGCTTTCTTCCTTTTTTTACAAGTAGCTCGTTTCATTTATTGATTTTTATTCTAGATTTGGATGGATTTATCTTATGAGAAGTTGGGATTGAGTTGCACCCATTACTAAAATGTTTAATAAGATGGACTTAACTCAATTTGAAGAACTAAAATTTCTTCATCGTCATCATCAGCCTTATCCCAACTAATTGCAGTTAGCTATACAAATCATGTTTTGCCATTCCACTCTATCAAGGACCATATCCTCAGTTAAGCCATAAACCTTCAAGTCTTTTCTTATTATCCCTCCTTTTGGGAATTCCCCTTGCCCTTTTAGAGCATTCAACTTGAACTAACTCAATCCTCCTAACTAGGACAGTTTTGGTCTCCATTTTACATGGCCCAACCTATAAGTCTACTTTTGCTCATCTTATTACTTATTGGTGTTATTTCTAAGTTTCCTCGTGCATTCATTTCCAATTCTATCCTTCCTCATCTTACCACACATCCATCTCAACATACTCATTTCAACTATGCTTCTCCTATGAACATGTTGTTCTTTTACTAACACCATTCGTGTCCCACAAAGCATGGTTGCTCTTATAGCTATCATATAAAATTTCCCCTTTGGTTTGATTGGTAAGTGTGGCGATCGCATAAAACTCCAAAGGCAGGTCTCCACTACTTCCACCCAGCATGAATTCTATGAGTGACATCCTCATCAATCTCTCCACTCATGATTATTTTTTAACCTTGTAAAACTTTATTAAGATGCCCAGGTGGAAAATAATAATAATACAAACAAAAAAACAAAAGACCAAAACAAAAGCATAACAAAAGGATAGCAAAACAAAAACAACACCAAAAGAAACAAAAAACCAAACAAAACAGAAAAAGAAAAAACCTACAGAAAGTATACAACTTGAGAGAACAAAAGCAAACAAAACAGAAAAAGAAAAAAGCTAGACTAACTATACAACTCAAAACAGGGCAAAGCCCTAGAGCAGAAACTGATATGACTCACGAATTATTCATCCAAGATATCGAAAATCATCATTTTGGGATACTTCTGGGACAGCAATCTTTAACGAATTCCTCATTTCCACTCCTATTATTACTAAAATTGCATACCATGTGCTCTATTTTAGTCCACATAATAAAACTTCTTACCAGGAACGCCCTAGCCAATAATTGCCCATTTCTTATTGCAACAGGGTGTCGAGGTAGCACGTCACCTACAGGGAACACCCTAACATGAGCTGAAAATGTCAAATTGTCAAGATTCATGATAGAAGTAGGGGCGGAAGTTTGATGCCAACTGCCTACTTAACACAACCCCCCTCCATTATTCTAAGGAATATCTATATGAGAGCACAAAACTCCCACTGGCTTTGTTCCAAGGAATATCTACATATGACTAAACACAATTTTTTCTTGAACACAATGTAAAATTCCAAACCTCACGTCCTTACATACCTCAACCGAATGGTGTAGTAGGGTGTGAAATCTTCGTCTTTTAGGGCCTCTTTGATTGTTAAGAATTCATTCCCTGGTTTTTATGTTTCCAAAGGATGTAAAAGTTGGCCAAGTATTTGTTGGGGAACGATTAAATTTTCTTTGGTTGATGATACACCGGGTTTTCCTAAGGAAGCCTAGGGAAAGTCTAAAGTTATGTTTTAGTTCCTCAAGTCTTACATTCGCCAACTAAAAACCAAGGCAAGTTTTTTGAGAATAAGATCAGGAATGGAATCCCTAAGTAATGTAAAAACCAACCAAAAAGTGCCAACTTATGTGATAGGAATGTTGGTTCCTAAAATCCACTCTTATTGTAGCCTATGTGATAATAAGATCCAAATCTTAATATTGGAGGTAGTTATCCTTTAAAGCTTCTGAAACATGAACTGCCTTTATTCTCTATTCCTCTAAATTAAAATATTTTTAAAAAAAATGACTACCGTTTTTTTCATGTTCTAGGACATTCGAGGAATAAGTTGGCCCTCAAGACACAGAATGTGTTTTCTTAGTATATTCCTATACTAAAGGGGTTGGCTACATGAATCCTTTTCTGTCATTCCACTCTATCAAGGGCCTCCATATTCATGATGATGGTGATGATGATAACAATGATGATTCCAATACTCAAAAAGGGTATAAGTGTTATTATTCACGGACTAGAAAAAAGGTATTCATCAAAGATGTTGCATTCTTTGAGAACTTACTTTATTAGTTGTCACAAGAGAACACTGTTACTCCATATTATGATGATGCATTTCCTCTGTTTGATTTGTTAATGTGATTGGCCACCCAATTAAGTTCAGGAACAATCCAAGCCTATCAGTTCTCAACCTGATGGCATTGTTTGGCCATTGGAGAAAACAGCCTCCTTCTCTGTCAAATCTCTCTACGCAGCAATCTATCCAGCGGCGCAGATCAGGAGCGACGTCACCTCATTCATTTGGAAGTTTCAGGCCCCTCCTAAGTACATTTGCTTCGGGTGGTTGGTGAGCCGAAATAGAATCCTCACCATAGATAATTTGTTAAAGAGGGGCATGCAGCTAGTTAACATTTGTTTATGTTGTATGCGCCACGCAGAATCTGTGAATCATTTACTGGTTCACTGCCCTTTCATCTCCTCCATTCTTGTCGATTTCTGTCAGCAATTTTCGGTCAGTTGGTGCGCTCCAGAATCTGCGGCGAAGATGTTGTCTGACTGGAATGGGTTTAAGCTTGGTAGAATCAATTCCATCATCTGGTGTATGGCTATCCTCGCCATCTGGTGGGTTGTCTGGGAAGAAAGGAACAAAAGGTGTTTTAACGATCGGTCGTCCTCAGTTAGGGTCGTAGGGTCTAAAGGCTAAAAAGTTGGTGATCGAATGGGCTGTAAATGTTAAGGTTTTAAAGAGGGTCAATCTGTTGTTTCTCAGTGGCTAGGAGCTCTCTGCTATCTCAGCAGTTCGCTTCTTCGTTGTTTTTTCTTTTTCCCTTTTGTATGCTTTTCCTTTTTTCAATAAAATTGCAGTTATCTCCAGTGTTCATAATATCGATACTATCGGCCGATATTATCGTTATCGATGGTCGGCGATACGAAACCCCTAAGATTTCCCTCAGAAATACAAAAAATCATGGAATCCTGTGTATCGTGCGATATATCGCACAAATATCATAAAATTTCATGCGATATTGCCAATATTGATGATATATCGGCATTTATCATGACTTTTCCCTTGATTGCATACACAATATCGTCGGAATATCTTCGTAACCACCTACGATTCCAGAAATTTGAAAAATAAAATTAAATAATAAATAGGAAAAAATCTCTTACCTCAAATCTGCCTGAAGGGGTGGCCTCCGACTAGATTTGGTGGGCCAATCTTCGACAATGACGGATAAGCTTAAAACCTTTTTTTTTCTTCTGGATGGAATCGCTTTGAAAGAAATCAGATTTTCATCGAGGATTTCGGGATTTGGGTAGGGATTTTGAAAAAAGAAAGAAAGAATAGAGAATTTTTTGGGATTTTGAACGGATTTGAAATCGCAGGCTTGCGGGTTGCGCCTTTAACGGAGAAGAAGAGTCGGTTTCCTCTTTTGATTTGGAGGAAATCCTCAGTACGCTCTTATGGTACTGAGTAAATTTTGTTGGGCCCACTGTGAATTCACATGGTTTATCCACGCCGTCCATCCATTTTTTCCCATCATTTTAGGGGTTGAGCCCAAAATTGAAGTATATCAAAAGCGCAAGTAGACCATACCAAAGGAAACAGTGGAGGTATTGATTTCCACCGTTGAAACCTTTCTAAGGACCCCAGTGATGTTTATTTGTCATCCAAATTGTTCATGAGATCAAAAGGACATGGATGAAGGGAAAGCACAAATATCATCTTAATCTAAAACTTCTGTGGGCCCCCAAGATTTTCAACGGTAGAATTCAATTCACACTGTTTCAGGTGGTGTGGTCCACTTGAGCTTTGGATATGATTTATGTTTGGTCTAAAGCCCTAAGGGTCCGTTTGGCCCGGCGGATTGGAAGGGATTGGATGGTATTGGAAGGGATTTGAAGTTAAATCCCGGGATTGGCCGGGCGTGCCAAACAGACTGGGTGATCTGATCCCGGATATTGCAATCCCATGGATCTTAAGATAATCCACTGACAACACCATCATTACCTTTAAATCCCATCCAATTCACCCTAATCCGCTCAAATTTGCCTGGGATGTGTTTGGTTTGAGGGATTGGAAGGGATGGGAAGGTTTAATCCCGAGATTGGTCGGGCGTGCCTAACAGACTCGATATAGCAATCCCATGGATCTTAAGACAATCCACTGACAACACCATCATTGCCTTGAAATCCATGCCATCCACCCTAATACCATTCAATCCCTTCCAATCCACCCGTCCAAACGGGCCCTAAAGTTATATGATAAAACGGATGGACGGAGTTGATAAATTTCATGAATGACGGTGGGCCCCACAGAGTTTACTCAGTACGCTTAGCGTACAGAGTTACTCAATACGCAATCCGCTTCCAATTTTGGAGAAACTTACCACTGTAAATTCCACCTTTTATCCAGCGTCTTTTATGAAGGATCCAAATCTTACCTTCCCAACTTAGACCTTTCACGTACGGACAGAGCATTTGAGGATGAAAATATGCCTTTCATTTTTGTTAGACCTATGGTTACGGATTATAACCGTAGCCATATGGGTGACCCTGACCGTAGGGCCCACCTCTATAGATGTATTATACATCCACGCCATCCATATGTTCTTACATATTATTTTAGGATATGATCCAAAAAATGAAGGTGATAAAAGTTTAAGGTAGACCACACCACTAGAAAAAGTGATCATTGAACTTCCACTATCAAAAGCTTCCTAGTGTCCATAATAATGTTTATTGAACATCCAACCTATTGATAAGGTCATAGAGATCTGGATGGAAAGAAAATGCAATATCAGCTTGATCTAAAACTTTTATGGCCCATAAAAGGTTTTCAATGGTTATTAAGAACTATTTCCTATGGTGTGGTCCACCATTAAAAACTTCCTAAGGCCCACCGTTTCTTGTGGTGTGGTCCACCTAAGAATTGGATCTGCTTCATTTTTGGGCCCGTGTCCTAAAATAAATTGGCAAGAAGGATGGACAGTGTAGATATATCATGCACACATTGAGGTGTGGCCCACATAATAATAATTGTGTCTAATGGATTTATTTTAACAATTAAGTCTCCACTAATCAGATATTAGAATTTTTTTGCCCTAATAATAATTGTGTTTTTATACATCTCTTGATACATTTATAAATATTATGCATTTTACTTTAATATAGTTGCCTTAGTTCAATCAGACATAAGCTTGGCTTAGGACCTTATACAAAAAAAAACCTATTGTGTGCAATTTTTTTTTGCAATATTATGATTTAAAACTGTGTATTAAGATCTTTTTTGATAATCCCTGAAGTTTCATTGAAAAATTCAACCATTTTCCCAATGTTTCCCAAAAAGTGCGATAAATTATGTGATACAAACGATATATCCCATGCAATAACCGATATGTATTTATATCCCAAGGGTGCGATACATAGCGCGATACCGATATTTCGAACACGGGTTATCTCTATAAATTTTTTTTTTTTTTTTTTTAGAAAGGCCTATTGAAAACAATAGTTGAAGGTATACATGTAACACCCTGAAAATCGGGGGTCGAGCAGAAGCTCAACTCCCGAGTTCCAACGCATCACTTATGCAACATAGTAAATGATGATTAAATGTTGTCCGTATTAGTGCATCAAAGACAGTTGCCAACCATCACACATCCTTGGATTTTATTCCTTCGACTTTTTCACCTGACTTACCAATTGCTCCCCAAAAAGCAAAGCAGTCATGCACATATCATCCTCTCGCTTTGTTGACAGAAGATTGCCATGAAATTGTTGTCTACTACAATAGTTTGATTGGATAATCAGTTAGATGATATCCCGATGAAAGCATCACGTTCTTCTCACCTTCCCAGCATTTTGTGCAGGCAGGGCATGTGTGATATCTAAGTTCTAGCTTGAGGGGTAGTGTTAGAAAATGGGTGTGTTACTCTATTTTTGCACTCATGAGATGTATTGTACTATCTGTTGCTGAGAGTTAAGTCTCATATATATATCAAGGGATGAGTTAACTATTCTGAAAAATAAAATAAAAATTGAACTCTTTTCTTCTCCATCTTCTCTTATTTCTACTTTTCTTTCAACTCTACCATGGGAGGAATGGAGGGCTAAGATCAGATACAAACTAGGACTTCTTATAGTTCTCTCCAAGAAAATGTAACAAGAGACAAAGGGAGAGACTAGAAAATTTCTGTACTTTTCTTCCATGAATGGAGAATTGAGGCTCTAAGGGGATCATTCCTAGGAAACTGTTTGCTCATGAACCTTTGGAGAATATTCAAGTCCCCAGTTCTCTAGTTGCTTCTTCCCTATCCTTTCTTCATTCATGTTTCCAATTGCCTCAGATGACCAACGTCTTGTACAACTTAGGGGGGATTGTTAGAAACACAAGAGCCTTATAATTGTAATTTTGTCAATTCAGGTATTCCTGTTGTATGACAGTATGATATTCTGACCCCTCATCATCTCACTTCCCATGTTTATTGGTGCTAATAACCATTCATATTAAAAAATAATAATGATAAAATAAGGGAAGATATTGCCACTTTCTTTCATGAAAACTAGGAACATCAACAGATGAAAATCAGATTTAGAAGATGGAGCCAAAATCTTACCTTCTCAGTTCCTTTAACAACAAAATATCCACCCGGATCGAGGGGGCACTCACCTACAACATTTAAGATCAAGGTCAGAATATTAACCGAAAGAGAACAAATGTGTTTAATGAACAGTTAAAAGAGTGAACAAGATAGACAACTGACCAAGTTTTGCAAGTTCAGCTTCATCCTTTCCACTTAAAACACAGCGGCAACTCCGTAACATAATTGGCATTCGCCCAATTGTAACTCCTCTCTGTTGTGTATCAGAACAAGTGAGTTGCTTTCAAATACATCTATTAACCAACAATTACATGTTGCAGTACTTCTTGGCTACCTTTTCCATTCTCTGACCATCCTTTCCTTTTGTGTACTGTATATCAACCCTTATGGGAGCAGCATAACTACAACAAGTCATGGCATTAGTAGATATGTGAAAATCGTCAACATAATAGAATACTAGCTATAACAAACTAGTACAATTAAAATAACAAAACATCCATGGTTGTTGAACTTGGGACTCAACCAACACTTAACGAAAAGGATATTTGATTTTTCTTTAAAGGATAGCTTTAGAAATAAGAAAACAGCCATATAAAAATAAATAAATAAATAAAGCTGCGCAAAGCATGAAGCGGAGCGGGAAGAAATTCAGCTGCAGGAGCAGGAAGTGTTTGTTTCAAAATGTTAGCAAGTATAAACAGCAAAGACGTGGGAGCTGGAGCTCAATCAGAAGATTCAGAACACAAAGCACAACTCGAAGTGGGAGCAACACCTGCTTGGAAGGATCATGAAACTAAGGAAAAATAAAAAGAAGGCAAAGCCTAGAAGCCTATACAACACCTACAACCATCCTCGAAGAGGCCAAGAGTCCAAAAGAAGGCCCTACTTGCCAACAACATCATTCACATCATCAAGATCTCCCAATATTCTATTAGGAAGTAGTTTTAAAAATAAACTTCCACCACCTAACGAGTAACAACTTCAACTCACTAGCTTCCAACATCCAAAGAAGAAAAGCCAGTAATTATATGAAAGACATAGAGCCATGCTCATTGATAGCAACCTCACCTCGCCATGAAGAAAACTATTAGATTTATATTCAAAGATGCATTATGCCAAAATATAAGGATCATGCACAATATGGATGCAAGGTCTCTACAACCAATGATTTGCAAAGTCAAATAAGGTTGAAAAGGACATTTGGAAATCAGACGAGGACTTTCGTGACTCTGTATGTAAGTTACTAATATAAACACATAATCAAAAATTAATTAAACTTTTTTTCTACAATTGAAGAAAATTTTAGAAAAAAAAATGTACTTAAGAGCTACTAATAGAAACACATTGCAAAAAATATCAAAATAATTAATCCTTTAACAGACAATTGAAACAAGCTATGATTAGGTCAAGATAATAGCATAAGTTACAATAGTTAAGAATGCATCTAATTAAAGAATATAATGTCATAAATTCAATGCTTTACGTATCAGTATCTCACTATGTATTGCATCCTCAGGATACGGAAACATCATGGTAAACACCAGGAAATATTGCACTTATCACATAAATGTATCACAATCTACGGGAAACACTAGGGTAAATTTCAGGAAAATGGTGCAATTTTTCAATGAAACTTTAGGAGATATTCAAAGACACGTGATTAGATGCTCAAAACTCAAAAAATTACAAAATAAAAAAATAAAAATAAAAATCCAAGAGGATTGCTGGAATAGCGCTACTAACTAAGCCACATTCTAACCGCGTAGATAAATGCAGTCCAAGAGTCATCCATCTAGACATGTGGCTCTCAAACACCAAGTAGAGATGACGAGACTCATGGATTTGAGCATGAGGCCGACCTAAGGCATGGGCAACCCCTCTACCCCAGGCAAAGACCACAGGCACAAGTAACCCTCATCATAATTAGCGTGAATATACTGAGGCAACTCAACCCCGTCGTGTCAAAGACCTGACCAAGCATATAAAAGCAGAGATTGAAGATTTCATGAGTAGTTTAGCCCCCCCAATGCCTTTCACTATTGGTTAAGAGCATTGGAAAATCACTTTTGTGTGGTTCCAACTATTTAAGCCTGTCAAGTTACATTTTCGGCATTGAAATTACAAGGTCTGCAGTGAATTGGTGACAGACGGTTGTGGGAGACCAACAACGTTGGGGCCTTCCACCCATATTGACTCGGGAAGGGATGAATGAAAAGTTGAAGAAGAGGACTTTACCATTAAATTATGAGGGCGGAGCCTTTCAAGAACTGCTTAGCCTAGGATGGAAGAATGCGATTATTGAGTACACAGGTAAGTTTTCTGACCAGACAATGAGATATGATACGAATGAAACAGAGGTACTACAGGTTGTTAGATATTTTCACAGGCTGAGGATGGATATACAGCAAGATATGGTGGAGCAAGGTGTGCCCAATCCATTACATAATAGTCGTAACAACCATTACATTACCGTATCGGTGTGGCCTGTTACACAATATGGGGGTGAAATGGGCACCCTGGAAAAAATAGTACCATAATGGCCATTACAGGGGGCATAACAGTCGGATTCCACCAGAAAACAGTTATTTTTTTGTCTATTTAAATTGATGCATTTGTAATTTTTTCCACTTCTTTTCAATTCTCTCACATATTCAAGCAATCTTAATCCATTTTCAACCTTATTTGCAACGTATTTACAGATTTAAATAAGGTTTTTTACTGATTTGGCTTAAGCGAAGCCCCATGATCCATTTTTTGGGAAAAACAAAAAAAGATTTAAGTATTATATTTTTTTTTTTAATTTCTTGTTGGATTGGATGTAGGATGCTCAAATGTATACAGTCATGCATTTTTGTCATCTTAACCACAATTTCTTTCTTTTAGAATACATCATTCAGTCTACATATAGGTTTCCAAACATACGGGGTCTTGGATCCATCTCTATCACACATAACAATTCAATATTTATCTTTACGGAAGTATCTGTCGGTCCAGAATTTTCTAAATTCTATCAACAAATAATCTAGCCACATGGACCGTACATATGATTATTAATTAACTCAAGTAAGCTAAAGAAAATTCTCAAATAGATCTGACCGTTGGAATCACAGATATGGCCCACACAATGTGTGGCCACAATAAGGCCCTAGATACATTTTCGTACAAGGCCAAGATCTCAATCATCCAAACTCCAATTGAGGCATATTATACACAATTGGAAAGCTACACCAATTTTCTATGAACCCAACGAATCATATGTTTCTATTGGGTTCATTAAAGGGACCAAAAATGGGTCGTTTTTTGTAAATCGGGACCATCTGTGCGCTACTGGACAGCAGCCAAGTAAAATCGGTGGTACGGGAGATTTAACCATTAGATAGCCACGAAATTTAGTCCAAAGTTACCCATAGTCTGGTACATACTGCCACCAAGTTTCACTTCAGAATCTCAGATCTTAAGACAGTTGATTTTATATAATTTTTACAAGTTGTTGTCCAAATAAAAATACGGGATTACATGTGAAAGGTGTAGATATCATGTTCATCCTGGTGGACCATACCGACGTGGGCCACCTTGCTAACCACCATGGCCAGCCATACATGAACACGGGCTCCACACCAATGGGCCCCACACACATCAAGAAAATACGAAAGGAAGAAAGAAAAGAGGAGGAAGAGGAGGATGGAAGCAGTGTTCGAAATATCGATACTATCGGCCGATATATTGGCCGATATTATCGTTATTGCACCCATGCGAGACGATACACCCCTGATAACCTCCAGAAGATACCAAAAAATCCCAAATTCATGTCGGCCGATATATCGTCGATATCGCACGATATTTTGACGATATTGCGCGATTTCCTCGAAAAAATCAAAACTATCATTATCCGAAAAAATCGCATGAAACTGGATTTCAGTACCTATACAAGAGATCGTCATCATCGAAAGCTTCCATTTGGTGGGTCATTCCAATCGAAGCTTCTTTCGTAGGTTAGTGCAAGAAAAATCTTCAATTTGGGAGAGAAATCCGAAGAAATCCGGGTATTTGGGCGACATCGGGGGAAATCCTCGTCGAAATTTGGAGAATCTTCGCCGGAATCCGAAGATTTGGGAGATATTTGGGGCCGGAACCCTCTCTGCTTAGAAAAAAAGGGCGTCCGGCCCTTTTTTTTGGAATAGTGGTGTACCGCACACCACCGACTCGTGTGTTGACGTCGTCACCGAGTTCTGTGGGTCCCATCATGTGGTATGTGTTATATCCAAACCGTTCGTCCATTTGGCGAGCTCGTAGTAAGGCTTGAGCCAAAAAATAAGGTGGATCCAAAGATCAAGTGGACCACACTAAAAACAGCAGTGGAAGATTAAAGGTCTACCATTGAAACCCTTTTGGGGTCACAAAAGTTTTGGATCGATATGATATTTGTTTTTCCTCCTCATCCATATTTGTGTGACCTAATGAATGGATTGGATGAAAAATAAACGTTATGGTGGGTGTTACGGTGGGCCTTATAAATGTTTTAACGGTGAGAATCAGCCCCCACTGCTATTTATGGTGTGGTCCACTTGAGCTTTGGATATTACTCATTTGATCTAAAATGATCTCTCCAGATGCATGAACAGTATAGATATAATAAATACATTATTGTGGGGCCCATTTAACTTTGAACCGTTCAAACAATTTGAGTGGAGTAGCGTCTGCGACGGACGGGGATTTCCTGCGAAAGTCACTTTCACATTAAGTTCCTGCGCTGGGAACTCAGGTGGGGCCCATTGTGATGTTTGTGAGAAATCCTATCCGTCCATCCGTTTTGTGAGTTTATTTTAGGACACGATGCCAAAAATGAACCGTTTCCAAAGCTCAAGTGGGCCGAAAACGTGATAAATTGAATGTCCACAGTTGAAATATTCATGGGCCATGAAAGTTTTGAATCATGCTAATATTTGTGATTTCAGTTCATCCTGTAGGAATGAAGTTATTAACGGTATGGACGGCATGTAAACATCACTGTTGAACCCAGGTAGGTTTCAACGGTAGGTACTTCCCTAACCACATTTTCCTTTAGCACGGCCCACTCGAGCTTTATATACGGTTCATTTTTTGCATATTATCCTAAAATGAACTCACAAAACTAATGGAAGGGGAGGATTTTTCACAAACATCACAAGTGGGCCCCATCTGGGTTCCCAGCGCAGGAACTCCTGCTAAAGGCTTTCGCAGTAAATCCGCATCCGTCTGGGGTGGGAACCATGTCGTGAGTAAACACTGTGGGGCCACTATAATTCATATATTTTATCCGCTCCGTCCATCCATTTTATCGTATAATTTTATGATTTTAGCCCAAAAAGTGAAGCACGTCCAAAGTTCAAGTGGCCCACTAATGGTCAATCACCATTGTTTGGTATGATATGGACTACCTGATTATTGGATCTGCTTAATTTTTTGCATAATGTCCTAAAATGATATAGAAAAACAGATAGACGAGTGGATACTGGATATAGTTGTCTTAGTTCAATCGGACAACGCAGAGCTTAGGACCCTCTACAAAGGAAACCTATTATGTGCCATTCTTTTTTGAGATTTTGATTTAAAAGTGTGTATGGAGGTCTTTTTTAACAATCCCCAAAGTTTCATTAAAAAATTCAACCATTTTCCCAATGTTTCCCATGTTTCCCAAAAAGTGCGATAAACTATGCGATACAAACGATATATCCCGTGCGATAACCGATACGTATCTGTATCCCAAGGATGCGATACATTGTGCGATACCGATATTTCGAACACTGGATGGAAGGAAGGACGTACACTCACCTCAAATGGATGGACAGTTGGATGATAACGAGTGGTCCACTCCCTCTAGGTTTGATGGTAGGCCACACCTTGGCCCCACTCTCTCTCAAAATTTCATAAATTTCGAAGTATAGCAAAAGTACAAGTGTAAGAGAGCCTATACCTTTTATAGAGAATGGGAGTTGAGGTGGCAAGATAGTGTGGCAAATTTGGGGGGTCTTATTGGTGCTAAAAGTGGGGTGGAAGGTCCTAAAAGTGGGGTGGAAGGTCTATGTTATGGGTAGTGGATGGATGAGGTGGATGAAATCTAGGCATGCATTGGTTAGTGAATGGATAAGGATTGTGGGTTATGGGTGATGCGTGGTTGATGATGAAGTGAAGTATTTCAATTGGTTGTTTGAAGTGATGTGACACGAAACAAAGCATGCATTGGATGCATGTGCAGAATGAGTTGGACATGGGCCGTGATTAGTTTCTAAGGCATGGGGAAGGGCTAATGATGAATTTTGGGGTAGAACTCATTTTTGTCTCATAGTACATTGTCTCATATGTGATAGCTCTTCATTCGTCATATAGTGCATGTCATATCTTGTGATAATTTCTATATTTTAGAAAGTGGGCTTTAGGCCCACATGAGCCCAAGTCCAATGGGCCTAGCACAATAAAGTTGCTTGTGTGACAAAATACGCAATTTGGGTTGTGGATTCGATGGGTCGTATCTCACTAATTGAGAGTCGAATTGACGCACGGTTTTCATCGTTGCGACTGCAGCGACGACGCAGTCAACATGACAGGGGTTTCAAGGTCATCCGGGATAAATCACTTGGGTAGGGTTGTTGGGTACATTAGGGTGTGGTGAATAGTCTATTAACGATGCAGATTGGGACACGTGTGCACAAGCGGAGTTATAAAGGACCGGAATCCCACACAGCCTCGCACGGGCCGCCCACCTCTAGTGTGCCCCTACATCCCACAGGCCACCCCACTCTAGCCCGGTATGAAAATACCCCCGCATTAATCACCCCCGGTGAGAAGTTTCAAACACAAGACCTCCCGCTCTGATACCAATTTGATGCAGCATGCAGGACAACTAACCACTTGCTTTAAAAGCTCGAACTGATAGAGTGTGGCGAATCAATCCCTTTATCTCATAGCCCTGACCCCACATCCCATGGATTAGGTCCTTAGCCGACCCCCCCCCCCCCCCCAGGGGCCCTACATCACATGGGTTCCGCCTCACACGAGCCGCCCACCCCGAGTGTGCCCCTGCATGAAGTCTCCTTCAAACCGAGTTAATAGAAGCATTAAGGATTTTAAAGAGTGGGCGAGACAAAATGAAATTATCGACTGATGCAGGGACATGTGATAACCTAACCCTAGATGCATGTATAATCAGGTTAAAGAATATTCAAATAAATACACCAATTAACTAACTGTTTCCAAACAAAGGGATTACGTAAATCTCAACACAAAGATGAGGTTATTCCGTCAGGATCATGCCCCTTAGCATAAGATCACGTAAACAGTAAAAAAGGGAGGACCTCGGGATATGAGGATATCCCAGATCTACCATAAGTCAGTCCACAAATGAGCTTGGATTTGATTCTACTGACTAACCATCCCTCTTTTCCGTTCGAACTAGCAAGGGGTAGAAACGAAAGGGGGGTGAAGGATGAGGAGTTCGAGATGGAGAAGGTATAGGTCCTTTGTCGTCAAAAGAAAAAGAGAATGATTTTTACCTTTTCCTGCACCTCGAAGATCTTAGAAAGAGGGAAACCCGAACTCGAGGTGGAATCCTCACTACCCAAGGGTCAATCCTGAAACCCTAATCTCTTGAATAAAGAAGAAGAAAATTGACGAATTCTTATTCATTCAAATAATAACGAAAATAGGGTTCCTCGCAATGTATATATAAGCTATGGAAAAAGTAAAAGTGTACTAAAGCCCCTGGAAACAAGAAAATAACAAAAAGACGAAAAAAATAAAGAAAGTTGCAATAAAGCCCCTGAAACAAGAAAAATAACAAAAAAGTCCAAAACTAAAACACACATGTAATAGGGTGTGAAATCCGACCCATGGATCTATAGCCGGGGTGAACACCCGTGTGGTATGGTGTGAAATCCGACCCATGGATCAATGGTCGGGGTGCGGTCACGTCGCTCCTATACTCGTAGCGCGTCAAAAGTGGGTCCGATGGACCCGTCGTCCATCCACATCAACTCCTCCGCTCTGGTACTCTATCGGCGACGCTTCCTCCTCTGGTACACTCTAAAGGGCGCACCACTGATCTCCGCATCATCGACATTACTATAGGAGGAGCAAAATACACTTGGACGAATGGTAGGGAGAATCCAGTCTTGGCTAAACTAGACAAGTTTATGATCTCTCCAGAATGGGTAGACAAGTTCCCGATGGTTTTCTTACAAGCTCTCCCCAAAACAGTCATGGACCATTGTCTGATTCTTCTCGAAGTCATTGAAGACTCTTAGGGCCCTAAGCCATTCCAGTTCAAGATCACACTGCTGGAAGATGATAATTTTGCGGATATGGTCTGTGGCTGATGGCAATCATTCGAAGTATCTTGCACGGCTGGAAATAGATTGCACAGAAATTTAAATTACTCAAATCAAAATTGTCAGTATGAAAAAAGGAGGTTTTTTTTGCAAAAGATCAGAAAAGTCTAACAGCACGATCAAGGAGATCCATGATTTAGAAATCATAGAAGAGGCTAAATCTCTATCGGCAAGGACCGAATGAGGTGATTAAATCTATCAGCGGTATCTCGACAGAGGACCAAACCTCTATCTGCTCAGGGAAGGTGACAGAAACACATCCTTCTTTCATGGTATAGCCAGTGCTTAGGCCAAGAATAATCATATCGACAGTATCTCGATTGACGGAGTTAGGGTATAAGACAAGGAACAGGTCGGTTCAACCATTTTAGAGTTCTTTTTCAAGTTGTTATCTAGAGAAGATCAGCCAAGACCTGTATTAGATAACTTACAATTCCGAAAGTTTCATACTCGAACAAGGAATATCTAGAAAAACCGATTTTGGAGGAGGAAATAAAGGAAGCAATAGATGCGTTAGGGGGTGACGAGGCACCAGGACTTGACAGATTCCCAATCCTTCTTTTTTTTTAAGTATTTTGAGGACATGGTTAAGAAGGACACGGTGGAGCTCCTGCAAGAATTTTACAATAAGGGGCATCTTCCTATAGTCATGGGGACCACCTTCATTATCCTTATTACCAAAAAAGGTGCAGAATCACTATTTGAGATTAAGCCCATTAGCCTCATCAGCAGTCCCTATAAAATTCTGGCTAAGGTGATGGCAAGCAGAATTCAAGGCGGTTTTACCTTTGATTATATTGGAAAATCAAGGCATCTTCATTGTAGAAAGGCAAATTCTAGATACTGCTCTTATGGCCCACGAATGCATCGATTCCAAACACAAGGAAAAGTGGTATGATGTGCAAGTTGGACATCAAAAAGGCATACGACCACATAGACAAATAGACTAGGGATTTTTGGAATACATGTAGAGACAAATCGGATGTAGCAATACATGGATCAAATGGATAATGAAATGTGTTTCATCCGCATCTATCTTGGTGTTGGTACATGGATCTCCGAAAGGTTATTTTAAGTTGTCTACAGGGCCTTTAGATCCATTATCTCCATTCTTATTTATAGTGGTGGCAGAAGTGCTTAAGTAACATGTTATCCAAAGGGGAACAGATGGGTCTAATATCGGGCTTTCGTACTTCCAATTTTGATCCCTTCATATCCCACTTACAGTTTGTGCACGATACATTGCTTTTTTGTGATGAGCAGTCAGCCGAGATAGACAATTTGAGAAAAAATATTAGGTTGATTTGAAGAGGTATCAAGGTTAAAGATAAATAAGGTCAAGAGCAAGATGCTTGGGATTGGTTTAGCAAAAGAAGAATTAGCAAACTATGCAAGGCTATTCCGATGCAGAATTGCATCCTTCCCATTGTTTGATTTGGGACTCTCACTTTGCTTGGGAAAGCCGCCGAAACACTTGTCGAGCAAGGTGATCAAGAGGTTTGAAGGGAAATTTCTAGGTGGAAAGGAAGACACCTATCGTTAGCCGGGCGCATCACTCTTATAAAAGCGGCCCTTACTAATTTACCCTTATACTTCATGTCTTTATATAAATGTCTGAAAATAGTATTAGACAAACTCGAAAAATTGCTAAGGGACTTCATGTGGCAACGGGTTGAGGATAAAACACAAATTCCATCTTATAAAATGGGAAGAAGTGTGCTCACCATTGGCCGAAGGGGGAGTGGGTTTGAGAGATCTTCTTTCGATGAATCTGACGCGATGGAGATTTGGAGTAGAAGAAAGCACACTTTGGAGGAAAGTAATTGCTCAAAAAATGGTTTGGAGGAAAGAGGGTGGGAGATTAAGAAGTCATCTTAGTACCGCGCTTCGAACATTTGGAAGGCTACCTCGTCGATTTCCCCCTCGATTATATAGTCATCATCCTTCAACCTTGGGAATGGATCCCAAATTCGCTTTTGGGAGGACAGACAGGTGAAAAGGTAGATCATTGGCAGAGATATTCCCCTCCTTGGCACCATTATCAGCGATAAAGAATATAACGGCAGATAGATGCTTCTCATTCGAGGGTGGGAGGAAAGCATGGTGCCCTCCATGTAGGAGGGGCCTCCTAGACGCTGAGGCTGGAGAATGCGCAAGATTGCTAATGCTCATTCATCACTACACACCCTCCCCGGAAGAAGCTAACTCCTTGGTTTGGCCGACAATTACTACTGGACCTTTCTCCGTAAAATCATTCTATAACAAGATTCGTCCCCGTTGAAATGTTGCGGACAGTCCGATTCCTTTTGATTTCTGGTTCTATGGAGTTCCTAAAATCGTGCCATTCATGTGGCTAGCGAGTAGGAAGTGGATTCTAACTATAGATAATCTACAAAAGAGAGGAAATTATCTCCCGAACATATGCCTCCTACGCATGCACAATGCTGAATCAGTAGATCATCTATTGTTGCACTGTCCCTATAGAAGTCAGATTTGGAATCATATCTAAGGAGCATTCGAAGTGCAATGGTCAAGTCCACAATTAGTGTCGCGCCTGTTATCGGTATGGCATGGTGTCCAACCAGCTAAGGACAGATTATCTCTATAGAGGTTGAGACTTCTTGCATGCCTTTGGAATACTTGGGGAGAACACAATGCACACTGCTTAGACAATATTTTGAATCTGTGGGAGTAAAGATTATGGAAGATAAAAAGAGATGTTATAGAATGGGCCATGGATATTCTTCATATTGATGTTAATGTAGCTCACTCTATTCTGCATCTTTAATCTTCTGTTCATTGTATTTTTGGCTTGCCATTCACCAAGCCGTGTATCAATAAAATTCATTCATAGCTCTTCAAAAAAAAAAAAAAAAAAAAAAAAAATCAATATAGATTTGGAAGGGCTCTCCAAATGGTGCATCCTCAGCAAATTCTTTCTTCCATGTGCTCATCCCTCGCAATGAGGAATGTGGTCAAGCGAAAACATATGGGGCACTCGTGTGCCTTCAAGGGTAAAATCTTTTTCCTGGACGGAGATAGTAACTTATGCAGAGGCCAAATTGTTCTCAATGTGTGTGCTTTGTGGAGAGTAGGAAATGGTTTATCAAAATTTTCCTTTCCACAAGATGACCAAGTATGGAATAATCTTTTCAACCATTTGGAATTAGTTGGATTCAATACAGCACTAAAAAAACACATGTGGGGGACTCATCTGCCTTCAAGGGTAGAACATTTTTCTTGGACGAAGACAGCAACTTATGCAAAAGAGGCCTAGTTTTCCAAATGTGTGTTTTGTGGGGAGTATGGAACGGTTAATTAGAATTCTCATTCACTGCAAGATGACCAAGGAAGTACGAAATAATCTTTTCAGCCTTCTGGGAATTAATTGGATTCAATAGCTCCTTGGGGGAGTTAACTAAAGATGGGAGGATGGGCCTTCACAAGCAAGGGTTCTACTACTAAGAGAATTCTTTTGAATGTTATTATGTGGGGGCATGTTGAATGAAAGAAACCATAGGATTTTATGTGTTTGCTTCAAGGGAAGGAATGAAAAGAAGAATCGCTTTCTATGCTCTAGGTTGGGGGCTTGTGAGGCACAGAGTACAAAGGTGCATCTAGAATGACTTCTTCCTGATTGGGAAATGGCAATAAACTGTACTGATATGATCATGATTACAAAGGTAGCACCTTGCTGCCCTCCTCTAGCTAGTTACTAAAAGCTCAAATTTGATGGATGATTTCTCGAAAAGCTGGGTATGTCCCAGTTTGGTGTTGTGAGAAATAACTGAGATATTTTATTTTCTCGTATTCAGGTCTGTGCAGTGTGGTCATCTTCAAGGATGTGGCACTGGCAGCTATTGCTCTCTGTGAAGCTTTGAGAATCTTTGCTATTGTCAAAAGCCTTTGTTATTGAAATTGTTGCCAGCAACATTTTCAAACGGCTCTCTCAACTAGTGACAGAGTCCTTGGAATCTTTTTTTTCATTCTATTCAAGGTAAGAGCATTTGCTCTTTTAGATTAAATGTAGGCGCTTCAAGCTTCCATCATTCAGATCGAGGCATGGTGTGTCATAAAGGCCATTACGTAAAGGTAATGGTGGCAACCGTTACACGTTACGGGGTCGTAACGGCCGTAACAGCCGTTAGGGAAAAAAATGACCCGTAATTGCCGTTAACGGCACATTACGTCCCCTATAAAAGCCATAATAGCCCCATAATGGTATATTACGGGACAGACACATGTTTTTCATACTTTTTAATCAACATTACCGGGCAGATACAGGTTTTTCAGGGGCTTTTCAATAAATAAAAAACAAAAAAGAGAGACCGTAACAGCCGTTATGCCTCGTATTGTAAAGGTAACGGTGGTGGCCGTTACGGAACACCTTGGATCGAGGCAAATGGGATTGTGGAGGCAAACATGAAGGAGGGAACAACGAGAGGGCCACTCTTTATCAGTTCTTCCATCATCCCTTTGTAATTTGCTTCCTCCTTTGTTTGCTTCTTTTTTTATAACTTTTAGTTATCATTTAAAACAAATTAAAATTAGGGGAAAAAAAAAAATATTTCATGGATTTTGTGATTCAATTGCCAAAACGGAGTTTCGTATTCATCATTTCTTCCATAGTTGATTGCATGCAAAAAGTAGTTCACCTCATTCCATGGAAATCGATATTTCATTCTTAAGAGACCCAGGGGAGACCTAAATGAAATTTGTATGTTTCAATTATCTCATTATCTAACACCTCACAATTCTTTCCAGAGGGGGAGGGGGGGATACAGCACATGGTTCCCATCAACCACGAGGAGATTGGTTGGGCATGCTTGGAGTGTGTTGTTGCCCAATGGTGCCACTACCCATTATGGATGTGCAATGCAACTGAATTGCAAACCATTGTTGTTGTTGTTGTTGTGTTTTTTTTTTTTTTTTTTTTTTTTTTTTTTTTTTTTTTTTTTTTTTTTGTGAGTTGGGAGGAAATCACTAACTAATGTTTCCTCATATCAATGATGAGTAAATGGCCTCAAATTGCAATTATTTTTTTGTGAATCCCACTTGAGAATAATGTAATTAAGCTGAAAGCGCAGATCCTAAATATGAATAACACTAAGGAATACCTAGAATTTAGTTTTTCCACTTTATTGGACTAACAATTGCAATTCAATTTGATAGTGCATCCAAATCATTCTATTCAATAACGATAAGAGTGGCAATAACAGCCAACCTTATGGTCGCTATAATATAGGCCGTTACAGTCAAAAAGAATTTCCCAGTGAAGAAAATGTATCAGCCCCATATCAGCCCATTACGGGCTCGTAATGGCCATTACAGCCATTTCAGGGCCTTGGCCTTTTTTCACAATGGTTGTTACAGCTGCATATAGCATAACAGGCCCCACCGTCGCCGTAACGACTGTTACATAACCATTTTTTAATACTATGATCCAAACACACTATAAACTAGCAATAGAATAGATTGAGGCATGGTAAAATCTCTCACACAAAAAATGAAGGGCATCAAGAACTTACGTCGTGTCAGAAAGGCGGCATTGGTGGGGTGTAAGCTTCTCCTCAGAGAATTCAACCATCATAGATGGCTCGCCTATGTAGATATTAGTAAATCTGGATTGAGAAACCAAATGGAATCAATAAGAAATTTTCTTATTTTCCAAGAGAATCAAAACAAAATTGAGACAAATAAAATCAAAGTGAAATAAATTTGATGTTGTTAGGTGTACTTGCCTGAGATACAATTCAGGAATGACACTGGATGTGATACACTCATTGTCTTTGGCATGAATGATCTTCTTGATCTCACAATTGATGAAATAATTGAAGGAGTCGATGTGTTGTTTGACAAGCCCACGAACCTGCAATCATCTTCTCTCTCTAAGTCTCCTTTTGTTGAAGTACTCATTAAGAGAAATATCATACTTTGCCGCATCAGGAATGTATTGCCATAAGCATTGTTCGGAGTATCCCCAATATTATTGAAATATACCTGATATTATCCCATCACCAGCTCAGCTATACCGATAATACCGGTAGCCTCAGAAATTCTAGGTATCGGCGATGTATCGCTGGTATCGTCAATGTATCGATATCACCAATATTTTCGACTGTGCAAATTCCAAATGTCACTTGTATCGCCAATGTATCAATATCACCAATATTTTCGACTGTGTAAATTCTAGGCGTTGCTTGTATCGCCAATGTATCGGCGATATTTCGATAATATCGCTAATGTATCGATATGCCAAAAAAAATTTTATTAAAAAACTCTCCATTTCAATTATTTTGGTGCATGGTTATATGCAGTGTTCAAATTGTTGATGATAATATTGATCATATCGCAAAATTATCGTTATCACAAGATGGGTAATATCAAGACCACAGTCTTTCGTTTCCTTTCCAGTTATCGACGATTTCTAGGCGAAATATCGTGTATTGTCGATATTATGAAATATCGATAGATATTTGGTTGGAAGATGGGATGGATGTGATGGCTAGACTAGTTTCTTACAACAACACATGCTTTTAAGCCCCCATTAAATGGAAACTTATTATACATGCATTCTTTTTCAATTTTTTTATTCCTAAACATGAAAATATATGTATTTTAACATCTCTTAAGGTTTTGCTAAAAAAATCCACCATTTTCCCATGTTTCCCTGCATTTCAAGTTATCGACGATATTATCAGTGATATCAATGTTGTTTCCGCATCCCTGGCCAACGAAACTTGCACCGACACCGATACTACAAATTCTGGCTATAAGTCCATACGGCGATGTGATCAAAATGTTAGTATTTTGATTTTGTATGGTTTGCAGCTTGTATCTTGACACATTCCGATACAATGGGTAGTATTGAATATATCATTAATATATTTATCCCACCTAATTTTAGTAGAATTCACATTGTATACCAAGATAAATAGCATCGGTAAGAAAAATGGGTCTTAGATATTGGGAACCTATCGTGAATTCATGATAAATTCGCATTATGGTGAGAATAACCCTTTTGAACCTGATCATTTATATTCCGTCCTGTGTCGCTTTCTAGCAGGCTCAATTAAGTGGATAACCTTTCTCTTGAGAAAAAAATGAAACTACAACAGTCAAAACTCAAACCCGTAAGTCCTTCTCATAAGCTGGATGCTCTAACCACTCAGCCAACAGCAGATTACTCGTTAAGTGTTTCTATTTTTGGGCAGTCTGGTCCAAACCAGCCCAAGCGGGCCAACCCGTGGCATAATCATGATATCAAATTAAATTAATTAAAAATGTCAAGAAAAACAAAGTAAATGCCGATGGTTCGATACAACCCATCTGGATCGAATGTTTTCAGTGGTTGGACACCAAACATGACTCAGGCAGTCCCCATCCAAAAATGGTTCCTATAGGAACACGGCACAGAAAGGCCACCGGTTCAGGTCCAACTGGCGTGTCTAGTCAGGGTTTTTAAACATTGATTTTCCGATACACATAAAAATAAAAATTTAGATACAGTAGATTTCTTAACAAAAAAGGTGCAAGATCGGGATATAGTAGATTTCTGGGTTTTAAATCATTGCCGTAACCCAAACAACAGAGGTTTTAAATTATTTAAAAAGGGAGAGAGAGAGAGAGAGAGAGAGAGAGAGAGAGAGAGAGAGCCTTAAGAAATTCAGGAAGAAGCTGGAACTTGTCAACGGCCGATTTCACAGGAGCTGCAAGAGATTTGATGGACACGGAGGAGAACTTGCTGCTACAGCATCACCAGTTCAACGGAAACAGTAAGTGTGAGAGAGAGAGAGTCAAGAAGGAAAGAAGGGAATGAATGCAGCAACATCTACCCATCGTTATCGACGTCTAAAACTCCCATTGCTTGCTGCTTCTCTGTTTCCTGCAAAAACCCTTCTATGCCTTTGCCTGCTTTCGCCTTCTAATAAACCCTACGAGAGTCCGATGATGCGTGAGGCCGCTGGCGCGAACGGTATTTTATAAAATCCGCAGGGTTGAGACTTGAGTGCATGAATTGCGTGGGGCCACTTTGATACGTCTGTGTCGTTCAACCGACGGGATTCCTCTGCAATACCTGTTTACGCCGTATGAGGCCAGAAATCCATTCCGTCCATCAAGTGTTTTCCTGAATTCTGCGTGAAGGGGCCAAAAATGGCTAGATCTACCACTCGGGCGGGCCACACCATTGGGAACATTGGAAATGGAACTGCGACCATAGGTTTGTATGAGCCACCATGGGTACGGAGAAGATTATAAATGATCATTTACATTACAGATGGCAAGAGGAGCAGAAGGTAATGGTGTTGAATGATTATAGTAACAGTCAGACGTGCGAAGCATATGTACGGTGAGATAAGATTAATGTTATAAATAGCAAAGCAATTTAAGAGGGAAGGTAATCTTGTAACAACCAAATCAAACTAAACTTTATCTTTCCATTACCTTAAAATTACCTTTCTTAGTGTAATTACTTACTTTCAGCTCGTTGTTCACGTTCCATAGTATAATCCGTAATGCTAATGTAATGTCCTGAAATCGGGGGTCGAGCAAAAGCCCAACTCCCGAGTTCCAACGCATAACTTATGCAACATATAAAATAATGTTTTAATGTTATCCATGTTAATGCCATAAACATGAATGAAACTAAGCTAAATCAGCATATCATACTCCAGAGACAATTAAATTTAAGCAAGCGGAAGACTGTAGTAAGTATATAAAATCATATAAGTGATTGTAAGTCCTCAGAGTCTGAACATGTCACCGGGTTAAATAATTACATATATAATTCCAAAACGTACAAAATGATGAAATGTAATGTCATCTATCCATATCCTTATAGCCCCGATGACGCAACTCCAGGTCTACATAGACTCGCCAGAGAGTTGCATGTAGGAGAACTCCTCATCATCATAAAAGTCAGGCTCCGCCTCGTAAGCATCGCCATCATCTGCAACTAAACCAGAGTTCGGTTGGTATTTTAAAACATCGTCTCAGAGTATGAGTGATTGATCAACTCAGTAGAGCTATAAGGCAAAAGTTAACATGTTATCAATTCAATCAATCAGTAATGATAAAGCAATACAACAAGCATACCACAAGTACTCTTGTTAATGCAGGGATGGTATGCGATAATGATGCATGCCCTCGCCTACACTCCCTCAGCGACATCATCACACGATCGCGCATGGCAACCTCCTTAAACGTGCGCTTCCTCGCCAAAGCACAAGTAATGCGGTGCATGATTGTGTTAGTCAAGTTCTTGTTCAGGTTTATTCAAACAGCGTGTTCGGGAAACTAAGGCACCTCCCTTTATATCACTTACCCAAATAATGATTCATCTAAGGTCGTCAATCATAGCTAGTCACATACGATAGATAGTTCTAGGTCGCTACGGAGTGGCTCGTCACCTCAGTGCAGGCCTGGTTTATACTCGAGGTTACTACGAAAAGGCTCGTCACCTCATCGTAGACCAAGTATACGCTCGAGGTCACTACAAATGGCTCGTCACCTAATCTTAGGCCGACAGCTCAAATACAGTATCACATACCACCGTATTCAGCTCACGAGACTAGGTTACTCACTGGACACTACGGGGAGGCTCGTTATCCCAGCGTAGGCCGACAGCTCGACCACGGTGTCCCATACCACCATGTCCGGCTCATGAGTTTTAGCTGATCGAAGTACCAAGGTTAAACGAGCATTTCACTGGTAAGTTGGTTGTAACGTGTTGGAAAAATTCGTACAAAGACCTGAGTACCACCTCAGGCAGAAATCACTCGGGACCAAATCCTTTAGAAATTAAACGAAATTAACTAAGTGTTAAACTAAATTAGCTGTGAAATTCGCTTGAACCACTTTAAATACGAACTGCAAGACCCAAAACCTGTAGAATCATTAACGCTACATTACCCTATAATCTAGGATCATTCTCAAAACCCAGTTGTTCTCGGGAGCATCATGAAACTTCGTATCGGACCTGAACCGCACGTCGAAAGTTCGATTTCCACGAAACTATACGGTTGTGACCGCCTTGTTTGACTTGACAACCATCTCGGAAATCAAGTCTTAATAGTACCAAAAAATACACAACTTGAGCCCGGAGCAAAGTGTGTGAGAAACGCGAATTCTTTAGGAAATGAACTGAAACTTAAGTGAATTGAGTCGGTTCGCTTGCAGGCCGAATCTAAGGATTCAGACTGTCAGAATCTGACCCAATTACACCCTTTGATTAGGGAAAATTTTCAACACAAGTCAGTGTACTAATGACCCTGATCGAGCCCCGGTGACCGTTGAACTGGAACAGATCTCCCAAGGCCGATCCACTGATCCGATCGGGCCGAGTTCTTAGCCTAACATAGATCTATTGTCAGGAAGCTTAAGTCCGACCGCATGTAGAAAAGGAGCCTCTAGAACAACTCCGTTGAGCCGAAACTGTCAGGTTTTGGCTATAACCTGAGTATACCATGGCCCTGGGGCCATTGAGGTCGATTTTGGACCTATATAAAGACCTTAAACCCTCTCTCTCCCTTCACATGCGAATTTCTAAACCCTAAAGAGAGAAAAGAGAAGAAAGAGAAGGAAAGAGAGGGAAAGTGAGAGGTAGAGTTAGGGTTTGTTCTCGGGATTCAATCCCGTCGTTCCACGTGCTTAGCTACCACTACCATATCGCTATTCTGGTGATTCTGATTTCGTTTTTGGGTAAGAAATCCTAACCCTAATCTGTTTTAGGGATTCAGATAGTGTATGTGATGAAATAGATAACCTATTTCATACTATAGGTTGTCGTTGTGTCATAGATAAAGGCGGAGTGTTCAAACTGAATCCGTTATGAGCTTACCGGCGAAAGGTGTGGACTATAAACGTATAAGTTATGGTTTTCAAGGCTTTCAATGTCGGTTAATGATTTATAACCGACTGGGTTGCCGTTTCACATGTTAGATACGCCGTTTTCCTCGCTTTACAGTTATATATGAACTATGTTTAATATAGGTTATTCCATGTGTAGGTTGAAATGACTGGATATGTCATGAATTTGGTTTTGTGCTTGCCATGATTATTCACCGTGAACATATGATTATTGAATACGTGACAACTCCTTATGAAAGGATTTGCCCTAATATATAGCTTATAACTGAGTTGTATCGTGTAGGTTGAAATGTGTAGTCTAAGTGTTTGTAGAAATGATTGAATAAGTATGGAATTTGAATCCCTGCTTGCCATGATTATCCGTCGTGGATATATGTCTGTTGTATTCATGACAACCCCTTAGTGAAAGGATTTGCCCTAATACATGTTGTAATCAACATACGTCATGTATGTTGATGTGTGTAGTCTAAGTGTTTGTGAAAATGTCTGGATGAGTAAATATTTAGTAAAATGTATGTTATATAGGTATTGAGGGGAGATTCTCAACTACCTTAGATATGTGTATATATCCCTTCATGAAACTTAGATTAAATTGTGTGATTTAGCATGAAATGCATTTGTGCAAATTATGTTTACCTTGTATTTTGTGAAATGTTCAATTAGTTACGTTACTTGAATTAATTGTTTAACTTTGATATGCCTACTACATGTGTTATCATGTTATGTTTACATGCATTTGGGACTACTATGTAGTCCAGGCTATCGGTAACAGTTCCCGAACGAGTGGCTGAGTTAGCTTCTCCACAACCGATGTGTTCGAGGAATTCGAGTCGTACTGAGTTTGCTGACAGTGGTTAGGCCACCCGGAGTGCTTACGCACTCTATGTCGATCAATTCAACGTACGCTTGTACCAATCGAGCTTGTCAAGTAACCCGATTCGCCTATTGTGTGCTTACCATGTGCGGACGCAACTGCTTAAATCGAGGGTACCAAACTCACCAGTAAAAATCCCGTTTAACCTTGGTACTTGATCCACTAAGACTCATGAGCCAGACATGGTGGTATGGGACACCGTGG